>JANTOQ010079713.1:0-16984 GCA_027564595.1 Bythotiara depressa | reverse complement strand
AATGTTTTTTCACGGGGAAACTTTTTTTATCATAATTTGTAAGCACGTTTTCGCTGAAATATGAAAAAAAAAAAAAAAATTCATTCAGATAGGGTACTCTGCTACCTTAATGCATTAGCATACCTTCTGGTTATATAAAACTTCACATTGGAAACCTTTATCATTTTATGAAGGACAAAGGGGTCTTTTCAGATTTTACCAAATTTATTATTATATTTACAATAATTTACCCCCTGGAAAAAGCAAAGTAGCAAAGAAATGACCAATGATTTGACTCATTTCAGGGGACACTGCATTAAAGGGTTAAATAAATTAAAATAATTTATGTGAAGAGAATTGTCTATGATCACGTACTGGTTAAGATGAAGTATTGTTGAATCAAAAATGTTTTTATACTTGACTTTGTGTAAGATTATATGTCAATATGTTACTTGTTGCATGTTCTGTAGTAATTTGCAGAATAGTAATTTGCAGAATAGTAATGTTATGATGAGTGTTCTTTACATGATTGTTTACTAGGTTCTAATTATTTCTTTAACACTGTCAATTATATTTTTGAGGAAACAAGGTTATGACAGTAATTGTTATATATTATATTATATAAGGGTTTGGCTTAGTAGATGATGCTCACAAGTTCAAATATATTTTTGAGGAAATGTCATATGTATTTCACAGTACTGTAATTTAATCTTACGAGATACAAAAAATGTAATTATATTTTCACACAGATTTTGTGTAAATTAGCAGTTAAATGATTACAGTATAATGCATAATGTTATTTTGCAGAACATAATTGTATTGTGGTCTATTATAATTCATTATTTTGTTTATATTTAAATATGCAACATGTGAAAGTTACAACAGCATTCAAATTTATTTTTTTAAGTCAAAATTACATTTCCAGTACCATATAAATAATAAATTTTGGAAAATCTTTTATCACGTATGGAGAAAGTGTATTTTCAGAAAGAGTGAGAACCATTTTTAATTGTTCTTTTACATTTCTTATTTACTTCCAATATTTTCCACTAACTAATTTCATGTTTTCCAACTATGGCAGTTTTACTACTACTGGTGAAAATATGAATCCTCAAAAGTTAATGTTTGTTTATCAAAAGCAAGGATAGCAGATGAGTAACTGTAGACATTTTAAGTTATATTAGGAAATTTATAATGTTTTGTCATAACACTTTCAAAATCTAAATAGAGCAACAGAACGGATCTGACTCTTGAGCTCATAAAACCATCAGACTTCTAAATAGCTACAATGTTAAGTTAAAGGTTTGATAGAGAGAAACGTTTCTGCCAAAAATCAATTTAAAAGAATGAGTACAAATTGTTTAATGGAAGGCAATTCATAACATAACAGAAAGAAATTGATATAAACCTGCCATCAGATAACATACACTGTTCATACTGAAGTAAACAAACAAACCAACGAAAAGCATGTCCAACCAAATGAAAGAACACATTTATTTTTTTGTTACATTACAAAAGGTTTAATTACTGTTTAATTACCAGCATAAATTGTGTTTGTTTACATTTTAGGTTATTTCTTTGAAGACACGTTTAGAAAATTCAAATCGAGAAATTGATAGGCTTGCCGATCAAAAGTTGACAGTGGATAAAGAACTAGTGTTTAATAAAGAAGTATACATTGCTGATAAGAGTCAATTAGAGAAAGAGCTTACTATGACAAAAGATCAGCTAAAGGTAGGTTTCTACTGGACTGTATTTGGAAGCAGAAATTCAAAATCATACTTTGGAAACATAGAGTTGTACATGTTATCCTTGTATTTTTTCACAACCAAAAAATCACATTTCACATGAATGAAAATAATGTTTTAGTTGAAAAAAAACAACTTCGATTGGCAGCTTGTTTCCATTTATCCTGAAGAAACGTTTAAAAACCTAACAATCATGATTGTTTTTTACACTACTAGTTATATGTTGTGTTTATTATCCTGCATGTAGTAAACATGATCTAATGTGACATACCTCTACATTCACAGTAATGTAAATATAGCATATGTTTTTTTTACCATTTTCCATCTTTACAAAGCTAATAGTGGATGTTGTTTTGTAACCTTGGCGATATGCTTTTATATAAAATATACCAGCATGCATATATTTCCGATTTAATTTGTTTCATGATTAAAGGGGAATGGAGGTCAAAAAATAACTTTAGCTTAAATCAAAGTGTTTTAAAAATGGAGTTCAATGGTTTTTATTTCGAGACCAAGCTGTGATAATGTCATACAGGCTCATTCCAAATAAGGCAATACAAAGAATTGCAGGATAACATAAAACCATTAAAGCAAGGTATGTTGAACTCTGCACTATGTAAGTCCTTATGAGACATATGATGGTGCACTTTATAAGTCATGGTTAAAGCTCTGTTTTATTGAATACTTACACATTTCAGCAAACTGAGGAAAAACTTATGGCAGCTGAAGCAAATATCAATAGTATTAATGGAGAAGTATGTTGGTTTTATTTATTTATTGTATTTTGGATGTGATACAAAAATCTTCTTCAAGCATAATTAATTAAATCCTTTGTATATTGAGGAATGTATGGATAAGCCCAATATCTCTTACTTCAATCTTTCTATGGAAAAATATTATTGAATATGCATTCTGATGGATAAGCAAGTATTTTACATCCTGTTCAGTAACATTTTCCACAAGAAATATTTCATTCCTTCAGAAGAAAACTGTTCAGTGGAGATTTACCTTTTATTGACATCAACATCTTTAATTATTTAGGTGATAAAAACAAACATAAATCTTTAGTTCTCAAACTCGGCAGAATCTCTTTCATATAAAGTATTCACATATGCAAAACAATGTCATTGAGATGACATATGTAATATTATACGTACATAGTGAATGAATAATTTACCATGTAGTAAAAAGTAATATAACTACTTATTGTCAGATTATTTGTTTTTAAAAACCATTATGTTTAAAAAAGGACTAAGATATGGAGAGTGAGTTTCTAGATATGCAAGGGAAGAACTACAAAATTAAATTCCTACAAAAAATATTTTTCTCCATCTGCAAAATTTAACTTGATCATTATTATCCACATTTTATCTGTTTAAGTAGCTTATTTCTATATTTTCAGCTGAGAACAACTGGTCTAGCTCTTGCAGAAAGGCAAGGTGAAGCTGTGATAGCTCAGAAGGATATAATTCAAACGAAAGTGAACATTCATCAAGTTGAAGATCATCTACGTAATGAAAAGGTACAATCTATTCAATTTTACTTATTAATCCCTAGAAAGCAAAGTATTTTAGGAAGTGTTTGTAATTAACGCTGATTGTTTCTTGCATTGCTTTTATCACAAGCTTGTTTCCTCAAAAGTTTATTTTGTTTAACTTTTTAAGGATCCATTTGTTTTGTTTTTTATTCTGTTTTATTCTCTTCTTTCATCGTTTAAAATATATACAAGTTTATTTACATGGCAAAGATTACAAGTTAAAATATCTAACAACAATAAACTTGTATAAAATAGATAATTAAAATATACTAAAATGACAGGGACTTGAAGAAGACAAGTGTGCCTATCACCTAGTACCTTGAGATGTCCATTCTGTACTGAATAATTTGCTACTTGCTAGTTATTTGGGAATATTAGATCCATCATTAAATACATTAATCTTTATCCAAAAGGCCTTAGTTGTGTTCTGATTATTATTATTATTATTATTATTTTGTGTAAAACTATTTTCAGAAAAGTTTTCATTTCCAAGAAATAGATTTAAAAAATTTAAACCTTATCTTTAGCAAAATGTTGATACATTATCATGTTTATTTTCCCAACATTTTATTTCTCGTGACTAAAAACATGTTGTAGTTTTCTTTAATTTCATTTTAGATGTCCAGGTATGGCAAACAAAATAAATAAAGACATGAAAAATCCATATAAATACCAAGTTGTTTTCCTTTTTTAGCAACATCTTGAAATTGAATTCAAAACCTTTACGTTTACAAAGTTACAGTTTTAAAGAATTTTTTGCACGTTATTCACAATTTTCTGGAATTGAAATACTTTCTGAAAAATATTTTTGCACAAAATATATCAGAACCACTAAGCCTTTTATAATTTTGGGCAAAAATGAATATAATGTTTAAATCATTAAAAGTTTCTCCAGTTGCATCCTCAATTTCACCTGGTTAAAATGTACATTATTAAAATCTTATTTTAATAAAGTAAAAAACATTTCTGCAATGTTTATAACTACATAACAAGTTGGTCTCTTCAACAATTGTACTAGTTGTTAATTAATCTCTGGATATCCCACACTAGACAGTGCCCACACTAGACAGTGTTTTGCAAAATGTTTGCTTTATAAACACAGTTAACACTGGGGTGTAGCATTGATCTGTAATCTAATTAATCTGGATATCCCACACTAGACAGTGTTTTGCAAAAAATGTTTGCTTTATAAACTCAGTTAACACTGGGGTGTAGCATTGATATGTAATCTAATTAATAAGTTCCTGAACTATTGGACAGCTGTGGCTTGGCCTTGTCTGTCGTTGATAGTTTCATTTCAAGAGTTCCTGCTTGACTTGCTGAACCAGTTTTAAATTTACTTAGCTCTAAATTGCAGTTTTAATTACAATCCAATCAGGACTTTGAGTGTGGCCCTCCTGAAAACAATAGACAGGCTGGATGGTTTGAAATTAAGTTGAGTTGTCCATGTAAAATATGCATACCAAACTAAAATAAACAGTGTTTTGTTGTTTTAAATCGTTAGCTTGTTTCCTCAAAAATTAATTTTCAGGTTGTCTAAGTGGAGAGTTACGAGGCATGGAGAGTTCCAAGAAAATGGAGAGTTACAAGAAAAAAGTGGAGAGCTATGGAAAACTATGCCTACTTTTTCATGTACTATGCCCGCCCATTTTTAATAACTCTACAATTATTTTCAATATTAAAATGTGAAAAGTTATGGGAACTTATCTTTGTTGTTAAGAAATGGAGAATTACGTAAACTGGTAACTCCATTTATCTTTGTCATTAGGAAATGGAGAGGTACAGAAGTTGGAAACCCCCCATTTATTTTGGAGAGATGAATTAATTGTTAAAATCACCTAATGGTGATTTTCTTAAAAATAAACTGTCTGAAATTTTAGGGTACAAGTATTGATAAGGAAACTAATTTTTGCCCCTTTTTAATTTCGTAGTTTCAATTTTGGAAACTTTACTGGTTTTTAATTTCATGCTCAATTTTAGATACTTTCACCAGGTGAAATAATAAGAAAAACAATGTTAAGTTTTCATAGCAACCATTTCTTGTATGTGTTAAAGTAGATTTTTGCAGCTTTTTTGAGAACTCTTAAACCTCAAATATGTTTTAGTAGCAGACAAATGTCCTGTTAAGGTGTATGTATTGTGGTAATTTAATTATTGCAGTACAGTATTAAGGAGTGTTTGGTCAGCTAAAAAAATCAAGAGGGTAAAAATATCAGAAATCAAGAAAAGAGGAAACAATGAGCAAAATAACACTGTATTCGCATAAATGTATTTTTTTAAATAATAATAGTAAAAGTAATATTGTTATTTGCATGAAAAAATAACTGTAATTGAATGAAAACAACAAAAATAATTGTCTAAGGAAAAAGTATCTCTTACGATGTAAAACCATGTAGAAATAAGTGTTTTGATTTCAGAGGGTATTACCAGCTTCTTTTGAAAAAAAAACAGTTTGATTTATGGTAAAATAATTAGCAACTAACTAGCTTATCAACGTTTTTAAACAAATGGCAACAAACTCCGAAATTTATAGAAAAAAATATTGAAACAAAACAAGATAAAATTGTAGTTGATTTTTGTTACAGCTTCCTTGAATCTCAAAAAAGTTAGCAATAAGGGTTAATGATGGTCTCTTGATGACAAAAATAAATGGAGAGTTACCGCTTCTCGCAACTCTCCATACTTTAACGACCAAGATAAGTGGAGAGTTGCTAGTTCTGTAACTCTCCATATTTAATTAAGAAAATATGTGGAGAGTTAGGATAAATGGGTGTGGTATATGGAAAATTTTATCATAGGTCCTGTCTACAATCAGGAAAGCAAAAAAATGTTAATATAAACCAAGTTTTAAACAAGCTTTTTTAATATTGCTGAACATGTTTCATTGTTTTTATTATATATTTCTTGCCAAATATGCACAGAAATTTGACTGTTCATCTTAACATTTCACTTCTTTGCTATCTTGGTTTTTTCAGTGGTGTGATATTGAAAATATTATGAGGTAAAATAAAGTCAGTTAAATCTGGTAGTACCTCAATCTACCACCTCCTATATAGGTTTCCGATGGGAAATTTAATCTAACCAGGAAGTATGCTTATGCATTAAAGAGTCAAAAAACACACTTGATAAAAGTTTTTTTTGCCAAATGTTGTACATACAGTAAATTAGGGAAAATTGTTGAAAGGATGATGTTAGAACTTTTGTCTTTGTGTGCCAATAATATATGAATTTGGTTTGTGATTTTGTTCCCTCAAAATTTAACTTAATATAGATCTGGAATTTCTTCCCTTTTGTGTGCATCTATCAGCCTTCTCAGAATAACCAGCTGGCAGCTCAACCAAATGTCTACTCTGGTCAAATGAGCCGTCTAATTTAGTATTTTTTCAGATAAAATTTAAAAAAATACCTGGTAGCACAGACTTGTTATCAGTCTTGTGTTACAGTAGTTAAGTGCGCTGTGCTAGTCTTGTAATATATAATCTATTATGACTAGCATTAAACATCAAACTTCATAGCTCCAGCTAGATGTAGACCATCATGTTATTTTGATTGCTTTAAAAACATTTTGTTGTTGTAATTTATAGAACAGGTCAGGTCAAATTTACAAATTGTCGTTCTTGTGATCAGCATGGCGATGATTAAACTATTCTCTCCTAGTCTGAAGTGTTTTACAAAATATGCATTTAAAGTTTATTTTAAAGTTGGCTGCCAGTATATTATAGAATTCTGGGTTTTGTCCTATTTTATGACCTGTGTATTTTCTTGTTTTCATTTATTTACAAGATGGCATCATGTTCAGGGTTTTTTTCAGTAAAAAAGACAAAATCCTGGAAAGGCATTTTCCAGGTATCTGGGCCTTCTTCAAAGTCAAAAATTTTCCTCACCCTTTGGGCCCCACCATAGCGGCCCTCAGGGAGATATTAAACTAAACTCTTAGGTAAATGGAACTGTCAAATATGTAAAAAAGGTCTCCTACTATAAAGCATTCTAAGAAGGCTGATCATCTATCATAGAATTTTCAAACAAATAAATTTGCCATATATATTGTGTTTCCACTATTTTCAGTGCTGTAAAATTATAGCAATGGTGGGTGTCTCTGAATTGTTTACGAATAAATGACAGCACTGAACATTTCACGCTCCAAACTAAAAAGTGTGTTATTAATTTTCAGATATTTTGATGGTTCTGATATCCCAATGTTATGTTATGTTATGTTATGTTTTTGTTCTTCAAGCCGAACATCTTGCATCATAGAATTGTTTACTTTCTTCACAGTTAATTAAAAACTGCACTCTTCATTTTGACATTTTGATACAGGTTATATTTTTTGAGTTAATTTATGTAAAAATTGATCTAGCATTGTTTCCAGGTTTTTAGCAGTCTGGGGGCATACATGAAATTGTTTCCTCAAAAATTTATTTTTTGAATTTTCATCAACTTATTATTGTCCACTATCTTTGGGATGTATTAAATGATACTGGTAATTGGTGATGCCAACTTTACTGATGATCTGAGTTATTGCTTTTAGATTGCTTCAAATAAATTAGAATCAAAACTTGAATCTGCTAATGAAAGGTATGTTTGAAGTTACTTACTGTAATTCATGGCAACAAGATGGTTGATGCGATGTATCATTTTTCAGCATTCACAAAATTAATTTATATTTTGTTAATGCCATGGAGTTTTTTGTAACACTATGTAACACTACACAATTGACACTGTTGTTTTGTTGACAATACCTTGTAACAATAATAATAATAACCATTTATTTGGGTTCCATTTTGTACATATGGTTCTACACCCTATAAAAAAAAAATAAAAAAAAAATATTAACAAGAATATACATATAAATAATCTACAATAAATAAAATGATAGTGAGGTGTGTCCAGCACTACAACTGGCCTACGTAGAGGCTAGTCACACCACACTTCTTATTGTGTACTGACTAGTTACTAAGTCACTAATTTATTGTCATGCTTTTGCTACCATCAAGTCAACTACAGGAGATACAATAATAAATTTGTAAATTTTAACATACTAGTCAATGGAAACTGGAAAATGTTATACAAGTAAATCAAAATAAAAAAGGTAAACTTTTTCTATGCTTTTTTTCCATCCGAACATTTCAAAAATGAATTTTTAAATTATATGAAAATTTATTTTAATTTATGCAGAAGTATGTGTTTTATCCAAATTATTTTAAATTTATTCAGCAAATGTATTTTTATTTTATGAGGGAAATGCTGCTTTGGTATTTACTATCATTTGTTGCATTTTTTTAGAATAAATCTACTACAAAATGAGTGTGATAAGTTACACAAAGAACTAGTGTTATCAAGAGAGAAGAGTTCAATACGTGACAGAGCTGCCAGTGATAAACAGGTTTATTTACATATTTTGCTTACTTTATTAAATGAAATTTATTTGATTTGTTGAGCCGATTTCCTGAATTTTTTTTTTTTTATATGAGCAAGGATTTATATTTTTAGTTTAAAAACAATTTACTATATATTCTTGTTTTAGTGGATCTTTCCTGGATTTATGTCACATCATTTTTAAACCCATGGACATGTCCTAACCGAAACAATGTTTCTAAATGTTGTAAAGATTTAGCATTTACAATAAAGGCATATTTTTTAATGAGGAGTTTGAATCTCTACGTTTTTTCCTAAAGATGAATGGAATCTTAGTTGAATTCAGCAAAAGTCTATTAAGCACAATGTTTTACTTCAATTCGTTATGCCGATAATGAAGCACATAATTTTCCATTTTTTTCTAGGAGGTTTCCAATTCTTATGTGATGAAACTCAAAGAGGACTATCAAAAGGTGTGTATTTTGTGTCATTCTAGTGTTGATTATAAAATGCTTTGGGATTTGATATAGGTTTTTTACATAGTAGTGTTGTTATAAGCATGGTCACATGTTGTCATGAAATATTTAACTTTCTAACTAGTTATATTTTCTGCTATTTTCATATGTTGTTTATCTTGTTATGTGCTGTTTATGGTTGCCGTTCAAATATGAACTACACCTGTGATTATTTTTTAGTTTTCCAACATGTTTAGCAAACAAGTTAAGCTAGCCCTTGTCAATTGATTTTACTGTTTAAGACCTTGTCTTAATTTTGGTTTCTATAAAAAAAATTGGCATGAAAATACATAAATAAGACAGATCAAACAGTGAGTTTCAGCTAGTTTCTGTTTCATTATTCTCAGGCCCTGACATCTACATGAGATTTTAATGTACTTAAACTGGTTTGAGATTTATACTAAATATACATACACAGATGTTCATTTAATGCAAGATTTTCAAGATTTTCAGCATGTCTGTCCGTTGGGAAAGATATCGTGAGTCATGTCAATTGGGCCTTATATCATAATAATTTTGGTGCTGTAGTAAGGTAAATCCAGCAAATTTTGCTGGCTTAACAGGCTGTTAAAATATTCCTAAGAAAAACAAACTCGTATTGATGTCACATTCTTGTTGTTATTTATGTAATTGTTTCTGTTTATTTTTCAATATTCTGTGATGCACACACACACATTCATTTAAATCATGTATGCACACATTGAATGTAATACTTGCACTCCTCTTCATCGGTGACCTAGGAAAAGACACAATTCCTACTCAAGAACGAACAGAACAATTTACTGATAGATAAATTACGGACCCAGCTCATGCAGAATGAAGAACAATTAAAAGACAGAACATTAGAGTTGAGAAAACGTACTGAGGTAACGTACTGAACCTTAACTGAACATTCCAGTAATCTAATTCCAGGTCTCTTGAATGTTTGAAGTAAAATGTCTTTAGGAGCAAGGTTATTATTCCATTTTTTTTTTTTTTCATTTATATATTTTTATATATTTATATATTAGAATATTTATTTATCTATTGATTTTCAGATGCATTTATTTATTTATATATTTATTTTTTTACTTGTATTCTTATATATATTATATTTATGTATTATTTATTTATATATTAAATAATCTTCTAAATATTAACATCATAGGGTATTTTTTTTAATATTTAGTCATTCATGTGTAGGAATTCATTCTTTGATTCGTTTCTGCATTTATTTTTGAGGAAACTAAAAGTTACATTTTAACGAAATTGATCTACATTTAACTTTCAATATGAAATAAAGAATAAAGTCAAGTCTGAATATACTGGACACACAAGGAACTGTTCACTTTAGACAGGTGTTCTGTGTATACAGTTTGACTTTATGAAGGATTTATTACAAGGTACATACCTACGTACTTTAACAAATGACTTAACTAATATTATAACGGTTCCTGTTTTGATATAAACTAAATGT
The DNA here is from genome assembly GCA_027564595.1 of Bythotiara depressa. Lineage (NCBI taxonomy): Eukaryota > Metazoa > Cnidaria > Hydrozoa > Anthoathecata > Bythotiaridae > Bythotiara > Bythotiara depressa. The sequence goes on along the minus strand of JANTOQ010079713.1, from coordinate 6,394 downwards.
ATAAATACTTATTTGACTGGTGGTGGTGTTTAAAAACAAACTTTATTCTTTGAAACATTCATTAGTATTTATGTTAAACAATGGAAAGTGCTTTAACGTCATTCCCAGGGCCTTTCCACCTGTTTTACAAGCCATATGGGAGAATACCAAAGGCCTTCCCGAATATCAAAAAGAAAAAAGGCCCTGGTAATGAGGTTGTGTTGAAACAAGGAAGCAATGAATACATTTGTAATATTTTTTTGGGAGAATAACCCAAATTCAAAACAACAGTTTGAAGTGTACTAATTTTTGTGAATATCGCAAAAATATATTAAAATCGAAATTGTAAAATCGACTGATCAGTAAGCTGTCACACATAAATAAAAATAACCGAAAAGTTGTATATTTAAAATCTTAAAATTGTCCACATTAGTGTCGCAAAAATGTGAAATATTGAAAAAATTCTAACCAAAAAATTCAAATTGGGAAATTAGTACATGCAAAAATAAGTACACTCAAAATGTTATTATAACATGGTAAGATAAACAAACAAACAAATAAATGAAAACAAAATTCATAAAAATAAGGAAAGAAAGAAAAATAATAATAAGATAATTTTTCTTCAATTTATTCATTTAGGATTTGAACGAGACAAGTAATGTTTTGTCCAATGTAAAGACAGAGAAAACGACGTACAGCAAGGTAGTTTGCTCAGAATATTTATCTTATTTGTACGTTGAATACTCAGTGGAGGAGATTCACTTCTTCATGTATGTGTACACAAAAGGCTTGCAAGTAGTGGAAAAGAAAACAATAATCTCCCTTCTAGTCTATACCAAGACTCTTATGGAGAAGGAGTGTAGTTATCAGAAGCTCATATACCCCTTCTTATATATATAAGCATACCTCCTGATTATATTAAACTTTCTATTGGAAACCTTTATAATTTTATGAGGAACCAGGGGTTCTTATCAGCTTTTACCAAATTTATATCACGTTTTGTTTTCCAATAATTAACCCCTGGGAAAAGCAAAATAACAAAGGATTGGCTAATGATTTGATTATTTTCCGGGGGTAAATATACATTGGAATTTTCTTGTAGATTTCTATAAGAAAAAGTGACATTAAGAACACTCCAGAGAGTATTTACACATAATCTCTACAAAACAGTAGACAATTGTTGCGTTAGTAGACAATTTCCAGTTAGGGCTACAGTTGACAGCGGGTAAACAAGTAAGATATTCAGGGAATAGGGTCAATGGAATAAATAATGTCAGTGCATCCTTAAACATTTTTTTTAATACTAGCCCTGAAAATTAATAAAATCAGTAGTCATTTATTTGCTATTTTGCTTTTTCCAGGGGGTTAAACTGTTGTAAGCATATAAGGGAAATAGAGGTGGAAAAAGCTCAATCGTTCCATTTGTTCTTATATAAAATATATATTATAATCTATATATTATTATTATAATACTGTATATTATAATTTATAAAGATTTTCAGTAAGACGTTTATACCTAGTAAGAGGTATATTTGTGCATCGAGGATCAAGATTTCACTGTTTCTTGCCTTGATCCGTTAAAATTTATTATCCGAAAAGTTAATAATTAATTTTCAATATTTTTCCTAAAAGTTTAATGACGTAAATTGAATTTCAAATTTGTCCTCTTCACGAAATTCTGCATATTTTTTTTTCTATACTTAGCCACTCGTTAAGAAAAAATATTATCTCTGCGAAATTTTCTTCCCTTAAGATTAGTTAGTAGTTTATTCTGCACGAGTGGGCGAGTAGGATTGGTTCATTTGTTACATAAATATTCTGTTTGAAGTTTGTATTAGAAACACTTTCTTGAAGCAGAAAACGCACGTATAAATTTGGATCGATATTATGTGATATATTATGTTCCTTGTTTAAATGCACGTGTTATCAAAAAGCACGATTTTAATCGAAAGTTTTATTATTTTTCATTTCAATAGTGATTAGCGACATATATGTTTTGTTTCTTCGTAATAATTATTAATTTTTATGCATTTTTTTACGTATTTTTTACTCCTTCAGGATTGGGAAGAAGCAATGGCACAAAACACGGGATTAAAACTGTCTATTAATCAAATAGAGGAAAAGGTTAGTGTAGGCTCGATAGGATATTCTTGCAGTCCGTGTGACGTCACCTGCAGCTAGAACTTGTGGAGAAATCGTTCCTTCCACACTAAAAACTATCTTACTCTCAGTGCATATATCTTCACTTTTCGTAAATTATATCTACTGAAACTTATACCTGGATTTTGTTTGATAACAACAAGTAGAAGCATAAAAACAAACCAATGATTTTATAAGAAGTTGACCAGGGAAATCTCTTGTTTCCCCCATTTCATAATGGCTACCAAAACAGAAATAGCGGAAGATCAAAGAAAGCCGACTGCACCACGTGACTATCCGACTCCAAGAATATTTTACCAAGTCTCCTATATTGTTTTGTGCAACGGATTTCTGTACTGTTGAAATCGTTGTCCTGGTAGAAACTCTATCCCAGACAATATATATTAAAGAGTACGTAAAAACATGCTGATAATTATTATTTTTAATAAAAAATAAAATAAAAAGCTCCCGTGCGGGGAATCGAACCCCGGCCACGGCGGTGAGAGCGCCGGATCCTAACCACTAGACCACACGGGAATTGATAGACAGTGTTATTTTGTGCATGTTATTAATTGCTGTATATTGCGATAAGTATTTTTCTGTGTTTTGGTAAATAAATATAAATAAAAAGTACAATTTCTTAATCAAAAGAATCAGAAATTTCGGTAATAAATACACCTGTCGGACTTGAGAGTCTTCCATCATACTCTAGTTTGACTTTTCATTTCTTTGTAAACTGATGTTTGCTATGCTAACTAATTTTCTATTTTGAATAATTTTTCTGTTTCTTCCACATAAAACAGATTTGACTTCCTCGTCGAAAAATAAGCCAGCATGCAAAGTTTCAAAAGCATATCTGGACTGGAAGTTATTTTACGGCATTTTTTTAAATCTAGACGACATTCTCTTTTCTACTGACTCTTTTCTACTCCACTCTCCGAAGTAAAAACTTATTTCCAGGTGTTTTTTAAAATATAACTTTGAGCTTTGTAAGCGTCTTGAAATGACAGTAATTCCTGGCGAGATCACATTTGTTAAAATGTGTCTTGTTAAAATGATAGAAAAAAATCGTGCCGTGACCAGGATTCGAACCTGGGTTATTGCGGCCACAACGCAATGTACTAACCACTATACGATCACGGCTTGTGTATCTTAGGGAAAACTATGTGTATTTATTCGTAGTCTCGATATGTTTTGATTTAGATGAAACTTCTTGAAGATGAAAATTGCGATAAAGAACAAAGATTACACCTAGCTCAGCTGGAATTGGAAAAATCGAAACAAATTACAGATGAGGCTACGCAACGACTTGTAAAGAAATCGACCGATGTTGATAATATTCGACACTCCAATGTAAGTTTATTTGTTTGATCATTTTCAAGACAGACACATACAACACTGTTTCTGGGTCTTCACGGATGTTTTATCCTTTTTTGCCCTACGCGTTGTAACTAAATCTATCATTTTGATATCTTGATCTTTGCCAACAAAACGACTTTTAAAAAATCAAATCAAATCATTGGTCATTTCTTTGCTGTTTTGCTTTTTCCAGGGGGTTAATTATTTGAAATAGAATGTAAAATAAATAAGGTAAAAGCTGATAAGATCCCCCGGTTCCCCATAAAATTATAAAGGTTTCCAACGGGAAGTTTAATATAATATATATATATAATATTTTATGTGTTTCAACTCTATTGATAAGCTTCTGAAAGGTCACTTTGTCGTTCTTGAATTTTCTGAGTATATTAATTTCAGCTCGAACTTCGAGAAGGCTTAAAGGATTTGGAGAAGGAGAATATTGCTATAGAGACAGATTTGAGGGAAGAAAAAGTTAAGACTGATTTATTACTACAAGAACTTCGAAGCGTGAATGAGGTACATGTTTTTCTCTTCTTTCTTTTTTTCTTTTTCGTGATGTGACGTCACTTTTCTTGTAGCTTGTGAGCGACCATGTAGAATAAACTTAACCCTTTTTGTATTCCTCAGCCTAAGTTGATTGTAAATGTACCCCCCCCCCCCCAAAAAAAAAATTGTCTGGTGACCTGTTGTCTTGAAAATATTTTTTGGAGTTTATAAGTCTCGTCGAGTGCTATCGGCCAGAGATTTTCTTGAAAATTTCTTGATTTACTTAGTGCAGATGGGGCAGCCCCGGCCCGGCTGGAATAAAAAAATACAGCTCATCCATGAAGATGTCTGTGTTCTAACACAAATAAACGAAATGTCTAATTGAGATATAAAAAAAACTCCGCAAGCGCTACATTTTATATGTGGCCTGGATTCGATTTTCTGAGAAGCACAGATTTCGCATCGTCCTCGTTTTGGTTCATATGTAGGCACTGGACACCAAGATCTTGATTACGGATTGATGTTGGTACGGTATAAGAATACTTCTTCTGCAGTGTTCGTTTCTTTTGTAGTAAAGTTTTCAAAAAAATGTATTTATTACTTCTCTGAAGTTAAATAACAGACATATTCAGCATGGAAGAGAAATATCGAATAATAAAACTGGTAAAAAGTATATAATATTGTCCTGAAAACACATATCCCAAAATTTCTCATTCATGAAAATCATACACGGGTATCAAAAGAAGAAGTAAAAACAATGTAAAAAGTTTATCAACAGTTCAATACATAAACAAAAAAATTCCTGGAGACATACAGGCTTTTTTTTTATAAGCACCAACTTTATAAGCACCGCAGGCTGAGATTTGGTCAAAAATGAAGCACCAAGGGCTCGAATTCGGATAATAAGCACCAGTGAAGCGAAGCAGAGGATGATGTCACTTGATATTTTTTTGTTAGTGGTGAAAAAATTTCCTTTGTTAATACGTTTTGAAAATCTGTTTCTTTGTTGTTCTTTGAATAAAAATCATGTTTCTCGTTAAATAAAGAGTTTAATTATTTTCCCCCTTAACAAGCACCAAGTAAGCACTATGCCAGGCAGAAATCTTTAATTTTACAAGCACCACCAAGCCTCAACTGAAAGTTACTGGTGCTTATAAAAAGAAAATAAAAAAGACATAAAAACAAAAACTTTTTAGTCTCAAATAACACAACATCTTCTCTGGTCGTCATCTCCTAAAAGATGATTTGAGGATATGTTCAGGCCTTTATTACGCACAAAATGGTTTCAGGCTATAGACAAAAAAATACTAATATGTCGCAACAGTAATATGCATGCTGCTTCTGACGCATAGGTTTTCTAGCACCAGATATAGTGCCTGGTGTCCCCGGAAATTATTCAAATCTATATTCATTTCTTTACTGTTTTGCTTTTTCCAGGGGTGTTAATAATTGGAAATAAAAGGGAAAATAAAGTTGCTAACAGTTGTTAAGTCCCCCTGATCTTTCATAAAATTATAAGGGTAACTATTAGGAAATTTACAATCGACAGTGGGTGTGTGTATCCAGGCATTGTAGGGTTAAGATACTCATAGCGTCACACGGTTTTCTGTCACACGGTTTTCTGTGTGTCATGAAAAATGGATTTAAAGTTGAAACTTACCAGCACATGCATAATTTTGACCGACAAACTGGAAATTGAACTCTGTTTTTCAAAAAACCAACAGAGAAATTTAGTGGAATTCGGGAAAGGTCTGTTAATGTGAGGCTTACCGTGTCACTGAACGGATATCTTCAAGATGTCGTAGCATTTTGCTGATTTCACGCTTGATAGAACGAAATCAACAACGTTCTTACGTTACCCCCTTTGCAACCGTGCTGTAGGATCACGGTCATTTCAGCATCAAAATACGTAAGATCCGCGCGTCTTAAGTCGACTTAAGTTAAACGAATTTAAACTTTTTCTGTTTACCCGTAATTTAAGACGCGAAGGAATCTTAGGTAGTTTGGTACTGAATCTTTAAGTTTATAAATAATCTTTAGCATGTAACAAAACAAACTTAATATGTACCAATCAACAACGGGTTTATAGCTCATTAAAATACGCATGCGCTCTAGACTAGGACGTAGTCTTTATTAAAAAAAACACCCAGAAGGAGAGATCATAACCTTTTCAGTACCGTGCGCGAATTGCCGAGAATCCTGTTTCCCGAGAAAACAGACTAGATCTAGTATCTAGATCTAGATCTAGTATAATACGCATATTAATTGGAATTTACATAAGGATGCGCATAACCTTCAGCATAGTGTTGATGAAAACCATTAATATATTTTCAAATATTTATTTTCAAGTATATTTTTTTTGAAAAGCTTAATAAATGGCCTATCCAACTGTCATAATATTATTAATTAATATTTTAGTTAAAAGAAGAAA
>JANTOQ010079602.1:0-16984 GCA_027564595.1 Bythotiara depressa | reverse complement strand
CATGACTTGAAACAATATTTGAAGGAGAAATTGTAAAAACCGACTTTAAATAAAGTATTAATAATAATAATAAAAATTTCATTAATTAACGAACAGGGACTAAACCAGCATGCTCATATTACGCAGTGGTGACCACTGGGTCTAGTTTATAACATTTTTGAACGTTCGTATAATCCCTTTGTACCTTACCGCTATTCTTCGATACATATTTTTAAAAAATTGGTTATAAAATGCCTTCTCTTTGTTTTATTCCCTAGTTTGTGTGATGGCGGAGCAGGCTTCTATAGTTTTGTTTTATATGAAAATAGTTTTAATTCATGGTATTAATGTGTTGTTTTATATGAAATTAGTTTATGTCATGGTATAAATGTGTTGCTTTTACTATTTTCAGAACCCTCTTGAATTAAGCTACCTTCAATTTTTTTTTCAACATTCTATAAAGCTGATAGTTCCCTAAAGCGCGCGCTTTATAGAGCTTCCACTGTATATTTCCAATAATTAAACCCCTGACAAAAGCAAAATAGCAAAGAAAATGACCAACGATATGATTCCTTTCCGGGGGACATTACGCATTAAAGGTTAATGTAAACATCTAAAAATGTTTATTGATCATCCTATATAATCTTATAAAGGTGTTTTTAATCCACACAAGGTATATATTTTGATCTTAACAAATAAATAAGCAGCAAATAAATAAACAAAGAAAAGTAAAACCTTTAAAATTACTAAAACCTTTGAAATAGGTTTAAGAGATTTTCACCTACGAATTAATACAATGAAGAATGTAATACTTACTGCGAAGAATATTTAATTAAAATTTTTTGTTATGTATCTTTACGATGTAATTTACAAATATACAATCTTGTCACTATGGTAATTTGAGAGTGTGTTTGAACGAACTCTCAAATATCATGTACCAATTAAGCAAAAAATCGTAAGAGATAATAGTCAACCACATTTTACTACAAAAAGGTTACGAAAGGCTATCTTCAGAACGTCACACTTTAAAAATATATCAAATAAAACAAAGCAACAAGAAGACATTAATAACTACAAAAAGAACAACAAAGAAGTCCTTTTTTTCAATAAAAGTGAACATCTCAAACATCTAATGATATTTAAATATCATTAACAAATATTTAACAAATGAAACATTACACAATAATTATATATTTTGTTTGTTTTTGGTTTTAAACCACTAATATCTGAGGATCCTAATTGATCTTGCATTAGAAAATATAGCTACTACACATCCGAGTATAAAATATAGCTACTGCACATCCGAGTATAACAAAGTATCCGAGTCAGCAAGTGGCAAAATTCCTAAATAATTAGCGGTTGATGAATTTCTTAGCAGATGGAGTATAAATGCTTGTATTAATAACTGTAACTTTCAAACAAGCTTAAAATGTTTTAACCTATTCATAAAAAGGATGACACCACTATTAAATCTAATTATGATCCATTAGTATTCTACCCAAAAATATTTGAGAAGATAATTCACACCCAAATATCGAGTTATTTGTTTGGGGGGGTGGGGGTGGGGGAGGGGGGAGTAAAGTAAAAGGGTTAAAGGGTTAAAATGATCGGGTCCACTTTCGGTGAATGGCCCTATTTAATATATTTAATAATGATCTGCTTTGGTTTATCCAAGAAAATGAACTTTGCTGGCGATAATACAAATTATAGTTGAGTCAACTGTTTAGTAAGTCACAGCTAAGTTAAGATGACATTCACCGTCTCCTTAACAGACTAAGAATTAAATTATTTGGCAGACAACGTTGAAAAGTTTCAATTAAATTTTGTTGGATTAAAACCAAAACTATGCATTAAGAAAAATAATACAATATAATCCGCTCCAGCCCCCAAGAAAACTTATTGGCATAACTTTACACTTGTCATGGCAATTTGTCAAAAAGCAAAAATAAAAAATAAATAAATCCTCTACTAAGGATAATAAATCTAACATTAGATACAACACGTCTTCTATACAATGCTTACTTTTGTCCATTTTTCAAATTCTTTCCCTTAATGTTATGTGGGAAATTAGGGGGAGCCATGTTATATATTGTACAACGAAGAGCATTGAGGTCAAAACTAAACCGTTTTAATAAACCTCTTAATGAACGGAGTGGGGAATCAAGTATACGTACACAAAAATCACAATCTCTCATGGTTGAAATTTAGAAATCACAACCTTCAACATAGGGTTGATAAAAATCATTAATATATTTTCATCATAAGCTTAATAAACGGCCCATCCAGCTGTTATAATATTAATTAATATTTTATTGAAAAGATGAATGTTAGAATACTTTTTGCCTATCAGTATTCAGAAGAGTGAAATGTTCTGAACTCCAAAACCCTGTCTCGATTTCTTTTTATTTTGGGTTAGTAACATAAAAATGTTTGAAAAACTCTCCCACTCCTCTTCACTCATTCATATCTCGCGATTAAAACAATTTAAAAAGAAAAAACGAGACACGGTTTTATGTCTTACTATGTCGAAAGCTACGTTTTCCCGATTTTCCCTAGTTCCTTTTCACACTTCTTAATGTGGGATTCATTTCAATTAAAGTCATACTCACGTGATGTTATTTATCATTTGTTTGTTTCTCCACCACCTCCCGCTACAACTTATGCAAAGTCAAATTCGCCAGCAATATTATCGATGTATCTTTTTTCGCTAACGTTTTTACTCCCGTTGAAATTAATGTTAATTCCCCAATGCTCTCTTGTATATTTCATATTCCTTTCGGTACAAAAAGTCGATTTAAAAAAAAGTCGGACAAAAAAAAAGTCGGTAAAAAATTTAGTCACTAAGCCAAAATTTTGTCACTTTTTACCGACTAATTTTGGATAAAAAGAACGCTTTCATGTTTTGCGTAAATATATATTTAGGTTTCAGTTTGTATTTATTTAGCATTCGTTTCATTGTGTTAAAAAAATATGAAAATGTCACTCATTTTTTATCACGAGTTTCCCAAACATACCTTGTGTCCTGTAATTACTAATTCTTTAATGCCCCCTCGATTAAACGAGCAATATATAATTACTCTACTATACTATGTTACATGCGTTTACTTTCATTATATGCGCAAAACAAATGTGCATTTAACTCGTTTACCCGTCTTTATGGTCCGTTCCATTACAGTGGTATTATCTCTGGAACGGGGGATGTTCAGGAAATAGGGATTAGACTGTTACAATATACATATAATACTGCGTCAGATAGTGTTGTTTTGATGGCGTTACAGTGAAACGAATCCGTTACCGCCAATCTGGTGAAAACTTTCCACTTTATGAAAACATGCTTCTAATAGAGGTTAAACGTTGTATTCAAGTCCTGTATTGTCAAGGAGTATTCCATCCTTATCAACTTTAGAGATGATACAACTCCGTTCAAAGCAATTCTCTCTTTCAATCTCAAAGTTATTAAAAAGCTAGGGATTAATAGTAGATTAATAACAATGACTGAAATGTACAAACGGTTTGGGACCAAGTTTTATGTCAAAAATATTTAACCTAGCGACTGAAAGGTATAATCTTCGTAACAAACAACGTTTAATAATACCCAACAATGTACAGTCTCCAAGTAATGGCTATCAATCTGTATCTTTCCGTACGGCTGTGATTTGGAACAATCTTCCAATTAAGTATAAAGATCTCAAAACTCTCGCTTCGTTAAAGACAAAAATAAAGCAATGGGATGGGAAAGGTTGTCACTGTCGCATATGCTCTTAATACTATAATAGCAAGTAATTTAAAAATATTTATATATTTATGTTGTATCTCAAATATAATTATTTAATGTTTGTTTTGTTTTTGCCTCGATTATAATTTGCTGTTTACTCGAAACGCCATATATCCTTTTTATATATCGAGAGTTAATAATAATAATAATAATAATAATAATACAACGGAATAGTTACTTGTTATAACTTGGCCGACGGGCATCACTGGAGACCGTCCATATGGACGACGAATGCAAAGGGATTATACCAGAATACGTTTAACTCTGATTGACAGGCGTGGCTAACCCCACCCGCTCCATATAATCTTTTTTTTCCCTTACATCTTACATTTTGTAACTTTTAGTTTTTATTTATTACCTACATTTCCTGAAAGTTTTATAAAAAAGGTGAGTAATATTTTTGGCGTAATTAACTTTTTGTCAAGGGAACCTGCCATTTTTTTTCATTTTCATGTTATAAACGTTAAATTATAAGGTGCAAACAAAGATATTTACATTAAATATTACTTTTTTAGGTATGGTGTGTACACATGCTATGTGGGAAACAAGTAAAAAAAATTTTTTTTACCTTAAATGATGACATCAGCAAAAAGTGACGCCATCACAACAAAAGGTGACGTCAGCAAACAATTATAAGTGAAAAATAATCTACTTTATGGTCTTTACTCACACCAAACTTGAAGTCGCATGCATTAGTGGTTTCCGAGATCTTATCCCCCCAAAAGAGTCTACAACAACCCAAAACAATTTTTCTTTTCTTTTGCGAAATAGCTTTATGAAGCGTCCGATTTTTCATTTTAAAATTACAATATAGATTTTCTTGTCTTAATAATGTCAAGTCGCAATTGATTTGCTCCTCATTATAAGTTGCAGTTTCATCTTGTCAGAATGTCTTAGGTTTCGTAACATTTGCTTTACTTTCAGGTTAGAAGTTTCTGTTATCTCACTCCCTACTGCGATTTTTGCATAAATTGCTGTGAGAAGGTTTTCTAATCTTCTCTCATTGTTTCTAACAGTTCCTTTTTTAATTACCTGGCAAGTTTTGTACTAGGTTCGTTTTTATCAATTTTGCTCATTTCGTAGCAATGTCATTTATCCTGCATGTTAATACTTTTGATTTTTAAAGTTCAGTTGCGGCCGAATTTCGTAAAGGAAAATATCAATTTTAATGCTTCTGAGATTCTGAGAGCAAAATCTTTTTTATCTAAGATAAACAACCTAGAACTTTTTCAGAGGCTTTTGTCAAAGATAAAACATTAAGGCATTGATATCAAACAGTAACGATGACAACGCTGGAAAGAAGTTAATGAACACTGACTAAATGGCAAAAAAAAGAAGAGTACCTCTATTTGACAAAACACCCCCAGGCTAATTTTAGAACATTTAAAGTAGGTCTCAAATTTCTTGGTGACAAATAGGCAAAAACGTTTTTGATGATGTCATCAGCACAGTGATGACGTCATCAAAATAATTTTTAGACCAAACGTTTTGTGTTGCCCCCAAGTATTTATGTGCCAAGTTATATTGGTATTGCACGTCTATATCAAAAGTTATGGAGGGGGGGGGGGGGAGGGGCGGAACCCGCCCCCTAGTCCTGAACCGTCCCAAAAAGCCTGCCTAGGCTGAATAGAGTTAAGACCTCCAAATTAAGTTTAAATTACTTTTTAAAATTGGTGGTTTTGCCACTTACTTTTGCGATTAGCTTTGAAAATATATATAGAGAAAAATCAAAAATTATTTAAATTATGTAAAGCTTCAAAAGATGTTTAGGTAAAGTTGTTTAGGTAAAGCATTACTATTAAACATTTTATCACCAATTTCATTTCTTTCTTCTGCCACAACATAAAGGTGTCTGGGATGCGTACAACAAATTTCAGGAAAACAGTTCTAAGGAAGTTATGATTTATTACTTTGTAAACCTTCTCCATCGATCTCATTGAAGAAAACTCTTTAAAAACTATTCCAAAGATTAATAAAATTGGAAATCAAATTTTCTATGTAGTCGTTTCAGAAAAGGTCTATTCATCTGAAATAAAGTATCAGTAACTGGTGAAAAAGAATAGCATTTTATGCTCCATTAGCAGCCATCTTTCCATTTTTATCGCTCAGTTTCACACACCTTTCAGATTCTCGAACCAATCATTTTTCAAGCGAAAGAAATGCAATGAAAATTGAAACAAGTGAGTTAAATCTGACTGTTTTGTGATTTGTGGCAGCCATTATTGGAAATCTGTGGAAAAACAAAAATTTGGTCTCAATGTGCTGACAATATGGGCCTGTTTATATGGATACCTGATACAAACTCAGATTTCATATCAGTCAGCAACATTTTCTGTTTACATGAGAATTTCATATTCAGGCACTGTTATAAGACAGCCAATCAAAATCAATAAGACAGTCAATCGTAATTAACAGTAGTATTTCTGGGCATGGACAGTCATTTCATATCATGGGTCACTTTGACCAATATGAAAATTCACCAGCGATTTATTATGAAACAGGCCCCAAGTGATAACCAACATTATTGAGAGCATAAAGAAGATGAGCATACAATAAACAAATACAACCAACCATTTTAAAGCAATCCAGATTTCTCACTCAATGAGTGTGAAAACACAACACTGTATACCTTGCTTCCAAGGTAATCAAGGTAATCAGACATGCCACGTGCTCATTGTTGCCGGATGTTTGCCAAGCAAGTATATTATACAAAGTTTATTTAATACAAAAAGTATATATATTAACATAAAATATGACATAAAAGTTTATTTGCAATATTTACAATGATACTCTGTAGCAAACATGCTCGCTCATATCTCTGGTCGGAGTCTTGTTGCACTCTTTGTTTATGATTCATTTAAAATTCACCTCAAGGGAAAATTAAATTATATGCTATGATCTATTGGCAATTCCAAGACAGCAAGACATAAATAAAGAGCAAGTACTTGTACACTGTCATTTCGTGGCTAGCTATCCTTATGACCATGTTTAAATGTACTGAAAGACACTAGTGTGGTTCGGGTGTTCACCAAACAATTCTTACCTTTTCCTTTGCTTGTTAGCATACACTATTCTGACGTATTTCTGCTTTAACTTCGCATTTATAACAAACAGAATGAACAAACAGGTCAGGTCCAACGATAATACATATATTGGGAATTTTAATTGACCAACTTGGTAAAAACATCAACAACAAAAGGTCCATTCATCGAACGCTTTATTAATTCCGGCGCTAGATTTAACGACCCCGGGAAGGCTGAAAGCCTTTGCCACAGTTAACGTGCTTACAAGCACGGAAAAGTGCAGAAAGCGCGGAAATACCGGCATGGAAATGCTGCACGGATAGCGTTGCCAACATCTACTGGCTAAAGCCACAGATGAATAAAAACTTCTATAAGAATAATTGAGTAATTATGATTTTTTTTTACTAAAAAAATAATTGTCATAAGATTTAAAAATTGAGATAGGTAGCTAGTTACATATGTATACCAGGCATCATTGCACAAACAGAAAGAACTTTGAAATCGCTCTTTAGTCATAACTTTCTAAAAAAGGGTTTTCCAAATTCATCATCTCACATATGTACACAATGTGATTTATTCACTGCACAGGATACAACATTTTTGGTAGATTTTTTAATCGTCACAACTCAGTCTCCGGTTTTACGATTACCGATGTGTAAAATTACGATTACCGATTAAGGATTTTAAACTATAATTATTTTTAAACTTTTTGTAAATAAACTTTGTTTTTACCCTGTATTTGTAACATAATTTTTAATATATATTTTTAGTTTTACACAGGACACATAGTGGTAGCAGTTTATTTAAAAACTGACATGTAAATGCTGTATGAATATTCAGAAATAAATAAATAAATAAATACGATTAAGTGGCGAACGTCTACCTTTCGCGGGAGTTTTGAACAGATATATTTTAAAATGACCGGTTGTCAACAAAAAAGTAACTTGGAAAGGTGCTGACAAAAACTTGGAGAGGTGCTGACAAAAACGTTTTTGAATAAAAAATGTCGAGGGTAAACCAAACACCTTGTCTGGGTCTTCGACCCGAAAGATGAATAAAGTAAGAAAGCCACGCTGCTTTGAAAATTCCTTTTGTAGACATTTGAACAGGTTTTGCTACTTTTATACATATAAGGCAGATTAGGTACATGGTACACGTATGTTCCCATCACAGAACTCAATAAAATAAAAAATGTTAGGAAATGCATTTTCCGGCGATCTAGAGTACTCTAATTCTACATTTTCGTTTTCGTTATACCCCACCCACCTACGACCCTGCTAATCAGCTGAGCCTATTTTTATGATAATATGATAAATTATTAAGTTCTGCAAATATAAATATTGTTCTAGGTGACTTTAACATTAATGCTCTGGCGCAAAAACAAAGATTTTCGCACGTTATAAACAAATTGTCACAGAGCCAACACATCCATCGGTCTCTTGGATCATCTTTACATAAGAATGAACTGCTGCTTGCAAATGTAAACAATTCAAACATCGTAAAAAAAGTGTGTAATTCTCTGACCATGACGTAATACAGTTAAAGTTAACTTTTGTTTACATAAGAAAAATCAACAACAACTAGAACAAATAATAACTACAGGTACGTAGGAAGCAATTTTGTATTGTGGGTGGGGGAAGGGTGCGTGCGTGAGTGTGTGGTGGGTGTGTGTGTGTGTGTGTGGTGGGTGGTGGTCTTAAATATAGAAAGATGTTTTCCCAATAAATACCACCACCATGCTTGGGGTTCGGGTAAAATATTTGAATTGTCTAAAACGGCCAAAACAATCTCTTCGTAAGTCATTTATTTATAAGAAAAAACGCTGAATATCAAGAATAAAAATATACGAAGTCATACTTTATATTTTTTTTATCAAGACCTATTTTTTTTGCCCTGAAAATTATTGAGGGGAGGGAGGCTTGATTCCACAAACCACAAAAAAGATTCCCACTTCTTACGCCCCTGAACTTGGTAATTTTTATTTAGTGATGTAAAGAAGAAAAAAGTCTTTACATTAAACGTAATTTATTATACCTTACATGGTGTAATACTTACCGGCTGTTTCGGTAAAGCAAATGATGACAAGGAGCTGTATGATTCCCTTGAATTATACACCTCGCGTCTGTATGTCATGAAATACGGCGTATTTCTGACTGATACCATGTATAACCTTCTTCCCGACTTACAATTTGAAAATCTGAATTTTCATACACATTACACTTTGAAGCAATAATTTATATGCATAAATATACACGGTACTGTTTTGGTATACCATTTGTAACACGACTGACAAACGTTAGGTGATTATATATAGCGCTTAGAGGCGATTTTCTTTCTGAAAAGACCCACCGACATGTTCCTGTCAGAACTCATTAAATCTGCTTATTTATTTTTTGTGTATTGAGTTATACACGCGCATGATCCGTTTTGTTACTCACCAAATTAGAAAACATTAAATAATTTGATAAATTAAGTGTATATTTGTTTATTGTCGTTTATAAAATGTAGTTGCTCTAAAATCTAACTCGGATTTCCGCACTCGGATCACTGCACCGCAAAAAACACACACTTGGTCCAATATTCAACTTGGTCAGTCCATACATACTCAGTCCATACCAAGTAGTATTTTACGTTCCAAAATCAAACTTGGTTCATAACAATTATTATGACCCAGAACTACTAAATTAATAGAGGGCATGTAACATGTATTAACTCGCGATATAAAACGATACAGATAGAGTATCAGTTCGCACTAGAAAGTGTCAACTTTGTTTCAACACGTTATTATATGCAGGTACAATGTTATGGTACAGTTACAAAGTAAAACCCATAGTTCCATAACTTTTGTTACCACTGTATCTTGTTTCAATAATGTGTTGTAAAAAAGTTTTGTTTTTATTATTTAAATGATTACATACTAATATTTTAGAAACTTTTATTTTTTAGAAACGTTTGTCGTTTGTTTATAGTAGCTACAATCCTGGCGACACTAAACGCAAACAAAATAATACGTTATAAAAATTCCAAACGATTTCCGTTGTGATGTTAAGCGTTTTTACTTCATCTCTGCCGGTAAACAATAGTCAAAAGGGCTGTTTGTGTCAATAATCTATGTACAAGGCTTTCGCATATATTTGCTTTTCAAAATTCTGGAAAGTTTCCAGAAAAAACATCGGCTTATTTTATCGAGTCTTTCCGGAGGTCGTAAAAAGGTGTGTATAAGGAAATCCTAACTCCACCGAATTAACATAAACAGCTGAAAGAGCAGAATAAAAAATGTAGGCGAACGGGTATGGTTGGGGGTGTGTCGGAGGTTAGAGAACATAAAAAAATTGCTGTTTGACTTTTGTTAGTGATATTAATAAAATAAAAGTGATAAATAAATAATAATTGAGAACTTTCAGCCCAATCGATCCAGCATGATAAACTGAAAAGTACCGCAGGAGCTCTCGGAAATAGTCCGGAAGTGCGAATATGGCCAGCATTCCAAAGACTTCCCAGGCCTGCGACCGCGCAGTCAACTATCTCTTCACAAAAAATGCTAAGAAACATAAGTAACTCTGACCCTATGCATCAGTTTTAGTATTTGTGTATAAAGTACAATACAAATGGAAAGCTTATTTTAAACTAAGAACAACCCGGAAAATATACTTTACACTAACATTCTCCTTCAAGAATGTCTAAATCGGAGTATTCGCAAAATAACAGTCCGAAAAACTTAAATTGAGAAAATTTGTACCAAGAAAGTTAAACGTTAATAACAAATATTCCCGATAATTTAAGGAATGCATATATAATAAAAATCTCGTTATTTGAAAAAAGAAATGTTAGCGAAAGTCTCGAGTTAGGAATATTTCGAAAATGTAGTGTTGAAATTTTTTTTGATTCGAGTTGAAAAACGACTAACTCGAGAAATTGAATTTTTCGAGTTTGTTTTATTGACATCGAGAAATTCTAAAAAAGCAAACTTAACTCTAAGTACATTTACTTGCAAAAGATTTTCGAGTTACGGATACGCAGAAAATTGGCGTGGTCGGGTCACAACTCGAAGTTTTTGTAACTCGAAGTTTCTAACCCGATGTTTACCGGTCTCATGTGTCGTGTCTAATGTGATACAGAGATAGAATCCTAAACTTTTTGGTTTATTAATGACTTGAGACTGCGCGGATTTTCAGTAATTTATTCATCACAGTTTGAAAAGGAGTGGTGCAGTTCCTTTCCTTTCCTTCCTTCAGAATTGGAGATTTTGTGGGATTTATGACGCACTGAAGCGCCAATCAAGTAATTACACATTTCACGATACGCGATACGTTAATGACAACCCCTATTCAAGTTTTTGGACGCCAATCAATAACCAATCTTGTAGGTTAACTAACTATTCTTTTTATTCAGTGTTAAAAGCATCTTATAAGCAACACGAATAGTTAATAAAACCCAGATGTCCAAATATAGTATAACAAGCAATGGCGAGAAATGAAGTATTATTATTTAAGAGAACCACAATATTTTAATGAAAGAAACGTTGGCAAATAGCCTGTATATTTTTTAGAACAATAATAAAAACACAAGTGATTCTGTCAGTTAGTTATTTCGCTTGTTTTTTAAAGCATAAATCAATAAAACTTTGGAAAGTTATCCCACCAAAAGTTTGATTTGTTCTTAATACTTTTTCTCATTCATTCATTCATCCAATCATTCGAAGTTTATTTCATTCGAAAGAGTCTTGTCAATACACCTTTTTCCAAATTCAAAACCGTTCTATAAAATACACAAAGTTGAGATCAAAATATAAAATTTCGACCAAAATTTAAACGAGAGAGAGAGGTTAGAAATATCGAAACTCACTTTGAAAGATCTTTTACTTGAAGACTTTAATTAATTTGGCATCTTTAAAATAAAATAGTTGGCGTTACAAACTGAATTTAGAAATTTTAATATGCTGGTAATATGAAGTTTTAAAAATAACCAATCTATTAGGCTAGCAAGTTATATTTTAATACAGTGTTAGCGGTGTATTGATTTTGCGCTAAGTCTGTACGTTATTAATATTCAACTAAACTTTTTAATATTTAGTATCACAAGATAACGATGCTTATATTTGGGGATATTATAGTTTCCTTATTCTGAGAGAAAAAAGGTTGTACACTAAACGGTCTTCGAAAAAGTTTAATCGCGAGGCGTTTCAATACAGTCAGACGTTTATATATCTAAAAAGCCAGGTACTTACAACCTCAAAAAGGTATTTTGAGATTATTTGGTAAAATGTAAACTAAGCGACCGTGTTCTAATTGTTTATTTATATCCAAAACGATGTCGAACGCGTTTGCAGTCCTCTATTATCACACAGGTATAATGTTGACTAATACCATAATCATACATACGATTCACGGTAGGTCACTCCTACTTAAATGAGTACTTAAAATATAACGATGTACAAAAATATTTGATATTAGGCACCTGGTTTTAAAGAATAAGCGACTCTACTGAAATTTTATTTTCTTTCCCGTGTGAACATTTCCTTTGTAATTTACCTCTACAAAGCAGACAGCGCCATATTTTCAGAAAAAAGACAACAGATTTATGTCCTTTAGATTAAAGGCAGTACAGTGTCCGCGCAACGATTGCTAAAGTGGGGTGGCCAAAACCTTTCCTTTCTTCTCTTTTTGTTTTATTTTATTATTGGCAAGACAGTGTAGGGTCATGGCCCCTTGCTTCGCGGTTGCGCGGGTCCTGAGTAACGATACGCTAAGATTGCCTTAAAGCCGATTTCCACTAGTGCGTTTTTTCCCGCGCGGGTGGACCGCACGAGCTGAAAATGTTGAAAATTCTCAACTTCCACAGCGGAAAAAGGAAATTGAGCATGCGCAAAAACGTTCGCTCCGCCCGCGCGGCCAAAATCGTACAAATGGAAATTGGCCTTTAAGCACTCTTGATGACGTAATATAAACGTTTTGCGTAATCTCTCTAAGACACCTCTTGCGGACAAAGTTTCTGGTTCCGTAAGTGTCCGCTTTAGACAGGTTTCACTGTATAATTTTAATGACTTTATGGTGGGATTCCTCAACACCAACTGGAAGGAGGAGAGGGTAATCTGCTGTAAATTATTTCAAGCAGAAACACACTCCATGGAAATGTGGTTTGAATGTATTGTTAAAAAGAATATTAATTTAACTTACATTAACACATTCTGTTGATCTGTTCCATACATATATGTTCTCCATGTGACTGAATCTATTGACTGGTTGAAGGTGTCAACTATGTAAACCATTTAAATAACAGAACTCAACGAAAACAAATAATTGAGATGTCTAGGTCAGCCACGTGACGTACTATTAAATACGCAAGTATTAAAATTAGTACAGAACACTATTTATATATATATATTTAGCTTTTGAAAACAAGAGAGAAAACAAAAACTGTTGTCAGTATAGGTACGGATTAAATTTGCGCAATATACAAAGTATGATTTCATGCAAAAATCTGGAATGTAAAAAAATGAAATTATGGCTTGATTAAAACGTAATTTTGAATAAATTAGCTTTTAATAATTTTGAATAAATTAGCTTTTATTAAATATGGAGCATTACCACTTTTGCTATGTTAAGCCTTAAAATGTGCGATCCCAAAGTACAAGCACTTTTTTCCATTTTTGCTTCATGGATGAATCTTCATTGACACGATGAAATCCATTTTTTCCGTCGTTTCCTTCCCTTTCATCCATTATTCTCTGAAACTCTTGAGGATGGTAGTAGTAATATTAAATTTTAAAGGGATTGCGATATGAACCTTTTACTTGTACAACTATGACCGGAGTTAATTCAGCTGGGTTTTCATCCTGTGTTCCTTGGGAACGGAACGGATAGATAATCCGCAACTGAAAAATCGCCTATATTAACTCTTTTTCTTTTTTATCATGATCGTACTTTCATTTTCCTGTAGACTTCAGATTGTTTTCGTCCACATTGTTCCTAAGTTTAAGTCGTCTAGGAGAAGTTTCGAAATCATTTTTTCTTGTTTTCCCCTCTGGTAACATACCAAAATACTCACTCTAGTAAATTCTTACATCAATAGTATGTTTTCAACATTTCTGTGTCACTCACCAAGCTAGAAAATATCAACCAATCAATTAATCATTGTATACTGGTTTCCATGTGTACTCGTTTCCATGTATGTTTTTTGGGCATTGGCCAAGTGGTAGCTTCGCCGATTTTCAACCCAGAGGTACGGAGTTCAAATCCTACTCGGGCCAATGTTCCTAGCGGAGTTGTCTGGTTAAGCGAGTCGCATCTCTGACTCATAGAGCCGACGAATGAAATTCGTAGCACAAATGGGTGCTTTAAATGCTAACCAGGACTTCGTGCGTGTCGTCTCCTGGAAACAATAGACAGGCTATATGCCTCGAAATTACGGAGGATAGCCACGTAAAATAGAATCCCTATCCCTATCCCTAACGTACGTTTGTTTGTATATTTTTTACGTACCAAGGGCAGGATATGTTCTTTGTATGTTTCTATAGACGCATTTAGTATTAATAGTTCTATCCCATTTTCGGGAACCGTCGACGTCACTGGAGATTCATTTAGTAGCTAATGCTGTTGTTCTTCATTATTTTTATGATCAAGAATGAAGAGAGTGCTATCATAATCAATTCTGTATTCTAACACAACGGGAAGAATGTGACAAACGTCTATTTTTTTCTTTTTTTTTCTTGCAACAGAGTTCTAGCAACATGCTTCATGTCTAAAACGAACTGTTGGTAGACAGCAGCTAAATAGAATTATGGAAATAGAATTATGTTCATCTTCTTGTACTCCAACCCTTCTTCAGAAAACAGTGGACATGTAGCAGGTGACGATGATGCATCGGATATTGCATCTAGTAAAGGTGTTTTACTGGATATGGGAGAAGGGGTATGAGTAGCCTGTGTACAAACTCTTCTAGAATCCGGGCAATAAACTTGATTTCTGTCACCACTAGGTGATGAAAGTAAGAATAAATCAAACATAATAGTTTTTCCTTTTATTACGTTTCTATTACGTTACGTTTTTAACAATAAACCATTGTTTATTTAATCAAAATACTGAAGGTAAGTCACATGATGTTACCGCTGTAATAAAAAAAACCGGTCTGTAGAAGAAAGTTTTTCAAAACAAACGAAATGATTGTGGTTAAACTTGTCACAGTTCGACACAGAGTGTGATTGGTTTTTGCTGATTTTATTTTGGCTACAGTCCAATTTATGGCGGTAAAATAAACAGATTCTTTTGAATTTCTTCATAAACCTACCCAGTCTAGATTTATAAGCTCATCGAATTTTAAAGTAGCATTATTAGTTAAACAAAATCCTTTTCAACAAACTATATTATTTTCCCTCGTCTTTCATCGACATCGTTTACAACCACAGAAAACGCTTCAGACAAACTAGTGCATAAATTATATAAGTAAGTAAGTATTTATTCGCTGTAATAACAATAACAACTATACACTTTAAGTTACTAACTAAATAAAAAAAATTTTAAACCAAAAATTAAATATGAAAATTATATAAATACATATAAATACATCACCAAAATCAGCCGGGATGGCACAATTTACAGTAAACTGTATTTCCAAATGTGGTCCCACAATTTCCAAAAGTGGTCCCATGGCTGGACAAGAAAATAGAGATTATTGTAGACTCTAGACGAACTCGGGCGTTCAATGGGGCTCTATGCAGGATAGGGAAGAGTCGATGACTTTCAGAGTCGTTTTGAGGGTTTGTGTGTATAATGTGTAACACTTATTATAGAAAAAAAAAAAAGAAAAAAAAAAGGGTTTGTGAAGAAGGTTAGCTAATGGCTGGCTCCGTTTCTGACATTAAATGTGACATTTGTTCTACCGTTATTACACCGTTCGTTTTACGGAAGTTACATCTGTCTAATATGTTGGGCATTTGACCATACACTGTCACATGCCATTACATAATAACACTAATATTTCATTCCTGCAATTGTACACTTAAAACCAACCTTACTAGTCGAGAGTGCCCTATTTCAAGTCTGGTAAGTCTAAGGTTAGTCATCCATTGTGTGAATATTGTTGAAACCTTTGTGGGCTGTATACACACACGTGTTATTACCTGCGTTATTACGGTGAGATTGTGTGGTAAACGTAGCTAATATCTGAATTCTCTATACACTAGCCACCGATATAAAATGGGTTTGGTCCGACTAAGCCTTCTTTAACCATGAATGCCACAACTGGAAATTTAGTCTCACCACACTACCTATTAGACTTGGTTCTTTGTTGCATTTTTGCTGCAATCATAAGTTAAGATACTTTGCTAAAAGATTAAGTAGTTGACTATATTGTTACACTGTCAACTAAGTAAAACTGTCCCGGTCCGACCAAAACTTTTTGGACCCAGTATTTTATCACATACGTACAAGTTGGTCTAGTAACTTTCCTTTGTGTTTAGCATTCACGTTTTGTTGCAAAAATATGTTAACACTGTTGGTTTTAATTTTGTACCCGTAACAGTGTCCCTACATCGTCTGACCGAGTCTTCTTTTAACCAAGCGTACTAAATAAAGTTTCATATATTTGCTCAGGTTGAAAACCTCTTTGCTTCCCAATAACTCCTTGTTGAGATAGACAGGTGACATAATTGCCTATTTGTTTGCTGAATCAACTTACAGTTATATCATTTTGCGTTAACTGGCCTTACCCATAATTAAACCAAGGTGGTTTATAGCTAGTGAGAGTTTTGAGTTTTTTAAACCACGGTGGTTTATAGCTAGTGAGAGTTTTGAGTTTGCGTTCTTGTTTTCTCCTCAATATTTGTCAAGCTCCATGCACAAAATATGTTCTTTAAAATCGAAATAAAACTAAAGATTGCTATTTTTCTAACATATATGAAATAATATTTTTCTAACATATATAAAATAATATTTTCCTAACATATATGAAATAAATAATATTTTCATATCTCTTTAATTGGCCTCGTGGTTGCACACACTGTTTTTAGTGGAAAGGAAATGTTTCGCAATCGACCTTTCATGGAAATTTGAAGTTTAATTTTATAAAAAACTGTTTCAGTTTTAGATTTCTCGTCAAAATGTATGCCTATGCTGAAAATTTCAATGCCACACGGCAATGAGAAGGGTTGTATATACATGGCAATGAGAAGGGTTGTATATACATGGCAATGAGAAGGGTTGTATATACA
>JANTOQ010079491.1:0-16995 GCA_027564595.1 Bythotiara depressa | reverse complement strand
AACAGCTCAATTTGCTAGGAACATCAAATTGAGTATTTCGTTAGAACACCTCCATTTGCCAGGAAGGATACCCCTCTTGAAAACCTATTTCTTAGAACACATCCGTTGGCTGCTTTCGCCTTTAATTATCATTTTTGTCACCCACAAAGTGAAAATTATATTAGGGCCAGAAAATTAAGTGTCAAATCATACATTTTGGATGGTTTCACTGCAGAATATTTCCATGTTCCCCGCTTTTGTTGTCCCAGGCAATAGAACCAAGAAAAGAAACCACAAAATCTATCTTCTGCATACCGAGCTATGTGTAATCCTTATAGCAGAATCACAGTATATAGTCTTATATTTGGAGGAGGTCCTGATCTGTAATAATGCGAAATATATAAACCTTCTTGAAGCATGAAATTAATCAGAAGTTTATTACTACTCTCTTGGAAGCATGAAATAAACTTTACAAGGTTCTGATTAAAAAGGGCAGGGATAATTTCCTATTCTTCATGCGAAGTGTCTTTCAATTATTTGTATATATTATTTTGAATATAACAGAGACTGTTTTGAATATAATAGAGAACGAACAAAACTTTATTTTATATACATTTTGATTATTATTATTATTATTATTATTATTATTATGTTTCGTTTATTTCTATTTATTTAAGTTAAGGCTCTAGTTACACAGTTACTAAATGTAACCCTTTAATGCATAAGCCTACCTCCTGGTTATATTAAACTTCCCATTGGAAACCTTTACAATTTTATGAAGAACCCGGAGGTCTGATTATCTTTTACCAAATTTATTTTACATTATATTTCTAATAATAACCCCCCGAAAAAGCAAAATAGCACAGGAACGACCAATGATTTGATTTCTTTCCAGGGACACTACGCATTAAAAAGAGTTAACCTTTCTTGTCCCAAATATACGTACAGGAAAATCGTATTATAGAAAGGAAGGGTTTATTTGTTAGGGGGAGGATCCCTACAAATATATAGTCTCTTTTAACAGCTTCCTACTTTCCTCGACAAAGACTATCTCGATGTGGTGTCTATAATCTGTCTTTGCAAGAGACATTAAATAAATAAATTAAAAGTTAAATACATTAAGATAAGTCACGTGTTTGGTGGACAATCATGACAAATAGTAAGCTGGAGACTACAGGCGCCTGCCACGAGACTGTAAGTCAATTAATACATTGAATTGCGGTGGGCTGATATACGAGCAGATGATAGTAATAGACAATATCTCCATCCGTCTGTCTACCCTCATACCTTCGTAGAATTAATTGGTTAGGATGGCTAATTAAATATAATGAATCAACGATTGATTTATTAGTGTAAAAGATTGATCATTAAGAGTTTCGTTACGTTACCTTAACCCATCCATTAACGTTGTCTAGGTGTTGATCAGTTATTGACACGTTCTGTCGCCAGCCTCGTCTCGTGTTAGCACGAACCTCTACACATGTTAGAAGCCAGTATAATAGTAAATACTCAACAAGGCCAGCGGGGTTGGCCAGTACATAAAATTTGGATTTGAAGTTGTTTTTTTAGTTTTTAATCAGTATAAAATTAGTTAGGACAATATCGCTACGACCCTCTCCAACGTCGCCTCTTATACGTCCATGGGGTAGGAAAGGATCTTTCCGCCTTTCTTCTAATCAGAAACTGTCCCTGGAATAGCGAGGTTACGGATATCCTGTAACACAACGTGGATGACGAATTATTTTCAAAGATCTTTAGATCGTGCTAGTAATAAAATATTCGAATAAATGAGTTGCTGTGTTTGATGACGTCATATGTTTTATGCGTGTTTAAAAGTTTAAGCAATAAGTCACTAGGACCATGCATTGACATAGCTAATATACACAGAAAACGGCTTTTTATATATGAGGTATGAGAGCCAAAAGAAAGATACTAATATAAAGAAATAGGTTGCTTCATAACCCTTTGATGCACAAGCCTACCTCTCCTGATTATGTTAAACGTCCCATAGAAAACTTTTATAATTTTATGACGAACTACTTTGGAAAAAGCAATATAACAAGGAATTGACAAAAAATTTGATTCCTTTCTGGGGATAGATACTTATACATGGTTAAGCCAGCACTCAATGAATGATTTATACAGAAGTAAATATGATGGGTGGGTTGTCACAAAGTATCCTGCGATCTTGAAGTGGCAAAATTTGAAAATTGTCTTTCCATATAAATATTTCAATGATTGGAAATCCAACAATAGGTAGATTGTGTACCGGAAATTTTGGTGAAGTGGCAGTGTTTATTCTCAATCTTATCTGGTAGCGAGGATGGCAGCAAAAAATATTTCTTAAAACTAACGGCCATACCAGCACAGGGTACAAGGCTATGCATATTCTATATTTACTATATATACATATATACATATTTGGGAAACATTTGACGTTTCAACAAAACAAAGTACTTACCATTTATGCGGTGTTAAATTCAATTCTTGGTTACCCTTCCCATCAAACCTCCGGTAATCAAGAACGAGAGTAGATGTTTACGGGGGAAGCAGGTAGGGTAGGACATGGATATCCTGCACAAAATATGTGAGGCTTGCGGTTATTTTAGGCACCTTTTGTGGACCCTTGTGGTAGTTCTTGAATAAAAAAATTAAAAAAAGGTAGATCGTCCATGAAACTAGAATGGAGATAGATGTTGACGGGAAACCCGGTAGAGTCACACTTGCCAGAATATTTTCATTAGAAGCAACAAAAAAGTGTTCTTAATTCATTGTAGATTTTTCCATTTCGAGACCTCTCTAAATCCCCTTCGTCCCATTCTGCGTTAAGTGAGCTTCCCCCTTTGCAATCGTGCTGTAGAATCGCGATTATTATAGTTCCAAGTCTTAAGCCGAGTTTCCACTTACACGATTTTGAGAGCGCGACCAAGAACGCCCTTTGTTTGTGTATGTTGAAAATGAGTTGTTCGCGTGGATCGTCAATGAAAGTTCAAAGAACTTTAATACCAGAGCGATTCGCGCGACCAAAATCGTCTAAGTGGAAACCCGCCTATAAGTCAACAGTCAATCTGAAAAGTTTACCTATTAAGTGATTCTTTATGTATATAGTCACTATTTCATTACTTGTGGAATTCATTTGACAATTTTGGCGCCTAGCCTCAGTGTGCAGGATTGGAGGTTTATTTTCCCGCGCAACAATGGAAAGTCTCCTTATTTTACTGATCTACCTGTTTCATGACGACATAGAGTTACCACTAATTAGTAGGAATTGAGATCCCCTGTCCAACCTATGTAGCCATGGTAACTTGTCTACCAAATAGCGTAAGTAACTCAGGTATTAAGTCACGGTTAAACTGAAAATACTCTTTGTATATGTGTTTCTAACGTGTGGAACACTATTTTTGTCAAATTATAATAATTTGCCAATAAATTATGACCAAAGTTATTGTCTCTCTTAAAAATAGGCAAAAAATTATACAATAGTCCTTTCCGGATTCCATGAAAATTTGAAGTTTATTTTTAGAAAAAACGGACACAAATTCAGATTCCTCGTCAAAAAATATTCCTTTGCTGAAAACGTCAATGCCACACGGCAATCAGAAAGGTTGTTTTCGCTACACTACTTATTGGGCCAAAGTCAGCCTCGTCCTCAGGGCCTCTTTCTCTTTTTGATATTGGGGGAAGTATCAAAAAGAGAAAGAGGCCCTGGGGACGAGGTTGGGCCAAAGTAAGAATCCTCTTCATGAGTAATAAATAAACTAACTAACTAAATAAATTCAATTTTATATAAAACGGAAATTCAATTACATGACAAGTTGAAAGTTATTGAATTCTAAAAATGAAATACACTCATAGCCTCGTTTCCGTGCAAACTTAATATCTTTAAATGGATTTTAAGGCTGTTCTAATAAACGAAACTCATAGAACCCCCGTCTATTATAAACGTCTTATTGGAAACCTTTATGATTTTATGAAGAACCAAGGGGGTCTTAAGAGCTTGTTATTAAATGTTATTTTCCTTTGTATATCTTATAATTCGTAGATGCAGATATTCAATGACAGTAAATCCAACTATTTCTTCAATGTGACGTTTTCCAAGAAAAGGAAATTTACATTTTTACCACCCTACGCTTCTTCATATTACCTAAAGACATAAGAATTTTGGCAATTTTGTGTTGAAGTTAACCTGGTTGTTGGTAAATTGCTGCTGGAGTTAACCTGGTTGTTGGCAATCTTCCGTAGATATTGACCATTTAGAGGCTTTATAACGTCCTTAAATATACAATTCAGTGAAACACATATAAACACTTTCTTCAGTTTTTCACGAAAACACACAACATGTGCAATCATAATTGTCACTCCATTCTCGATTTTTGTTAAAAGGAGCAAAGCACAGGAGAGTGTTAACCCTATAGCGCCTGATGTCCCGGAAATTATTCAAATATATTGTCATTTCTTTGCTGTTTTGTTATTTCCAAGTGTGTTGTTAATTGGAAATAAAAGGAAAGTTAAATTTGGTCCCCCTGATCTTTCTATAAATTATATGAGTTAGTATTAGGAAATTTACAATAGGCAGGAGGTGTATCCAGGCATTATACGGATAAAAGTTGAGAGTGGCAAGATATTTTCTATTGGGTTGTTTCTTTCAGTTAATCCAAAGCTTTCAACGTCTGCCATTATGCATTGATTTTTATGATTCTCCCCCGCATCGGGTAATCATAATTCAACATAATCTTCACAAACTCAACAATCCATCTCTCATTGCATCTACCGGGTGAGAGTGGGTCTGGGTAACATTAAAAATGAACAGTACGCGTTTTAATAATATATTTAAAACCTCGCAATGACGTCACAGTGTCACAGCTATGTGGACAGCATGAAACGTTGGCCAATAAATAATATATAACCCGGCATGACATACCACACGACAACAGAACGTCACAGTAAAACTGTCATCATAAACTAGTATTTCTTCAGGAGATTAAAAAACAATAAATTGTTTTTCGTGTAAAAACAGAGCTAGCAAAGCAGCGCATAAACAGTACGATAATCAACACGGATGGTAATCCCCTTTGCTAGTTATTCACAATTTTTCTTCCACAGCAATATTTAATCCCTTTGTCTAAAATTTATAATTACTGTTCTTAAACGTAAGTCGGAAGTTTAGACTTTCACCTCGTAACTCGTAACTCGTAATTCGTAAATTCATACTACTTCGTAAGTCGTAAATTTCCTTCCACCTCTTAACTCGTAAATTACGTTCTCACAATCCTGCGCCCTCAATTCTTTTTTCGCCTATATTTTTTAATATTTCGTACGCATTTGCTTCGGTTAACAATTTTTAATAATATACAAAATGTAGTTATTGGAGACTAATTAAGTTAACAGTAAATTTAACGCACATTAAGTTACGCGAAAGTTGCGCGAAAAAATATTTCGTTTGTCATGTTGCGTGTACTCGTATCTCGTAACCCCAAATGAGTCTGTCAGATTTGTCTGAAAATTGCCTATAAATTCATTATATTTGTACGAAAAATGGACTTCAGATTCAGGTTCCTCGTCATAACACACGTATACATAGAATGCTTTAAGTTCATTCAACAATCACAAAGTTTTCTATGCTTATCGATATTCATGGTCAAATTTACTAATTTTAAGATCGTAAAGTAACAGTCTCGTTTTCATGGGGAAAAATCATTTCTTCAAAGCGAACAATGTTATGTTTGTGGTATCTTCAAAATGTCAACATGAGCCTTTTTTAAATATTTCGTGGGTATAAAGGTGATATCTATACGAACATTTAGCGGGAATTATCTTTTGATGTTAAAACCGGATTTCCACTAGGCGAATTAATTAACGCGGAACGAAAAGGTGATTCCTTTCTATTGTTTAATTCGCGCGAAAATAAGTTTCTACTTATTTTCAATAGATTTTTGACGCAAGCCAATTAATTTACTTAGTGGAAATCCGGATTTAATAAAGGAAATGAAGAAAACAATACATTAGTAAGAACATTAAAAGACTTTGACCATTTATATTTTTCACGGTCAATATCTTCTTATTTGTCTAGATTTCAAAACGCCATAAAATTACTTCCAGTGCAGATATACTGTTGAATCTCTGCATGCTGGCTTATTTTTCGACGAGGAATGCAATGATTTAAATGTGACAGTAACAGAAAAATTATTCAAAATGGTAGCCCCTAATACGCGATATGTGTATTTATGTATTTCGTGTAAGATTTATTTCATCGCATTGATTTTCATAAATACAAGTCAGTTGGATTAGCGGTGTTATGTCTTTAAATGGGCAAACATACCTCCTGGTTATATTAAACTACCCATTGGAAACCTTTATAAATTTATGAAGAACCAGGGTGTCCGATCAACTTTTACCAAATTTATTTTACATTATATTTCCAATAATTAATTCCCTGGATTTATTTCCAGGGACCAATGCATTTGAAGGGTTAACCCTATTTTCTTCGCGCAACTTTCACGATTTTATCAACTAGAATTGCTTCCCTCAAAGTATCTTAAATACTCGATACATCGAATTCGGGTTTTTCAGGAAAAAATAATCATATTTTTTAAATGTGTTATTTTTAACATATTATTCATTTGTTAAACGAAGTAAAAAACGGAAGCGGGATCTAATTTCTTACCGACTAAGTATATATCTTTAACCCCATAACAGCGAATTTCATTTGTTTTCTTTTGTGTACATGTTTATTATATATTGAAAATCAGAAAATTTAGCCCCTCCAGCTGGCATGATTCCATCTGTAAAACGTCAGCATGTTTTTGTAAAATAAACATCATTGTGTCTATATACATTTACAACCACTTTTCCTGCTGCTAATAATTGTCTTTAAAGTTAATATATATCAGCAACGGATGTAGTATTTGGAAACATGTGAAGAATATACAACTCCCTGTTATAAATGTAATATTTTAACTCTTTCATGCAGTGTGTCCACGGAAAGTAATCACATCATTGGTAATTCCCTTTTTTCAGGAGTTATATATCTATTGGAAATTTAAAGTAAACTAAATTTGATACGACCTCCTGATTCCTCATAATGTTATAAAGTTTTCCAATGGGAAGTTTAACCCTATTAAACCTGGGAGGGGGGATGATTTCTGCCCGCGGAAAATTAAAACTTTCATAACTTTAGATCACATAAAGTTATTAACTTGAAATTTTGTGACTTTTCCTACGTTTCTATAAGAAGTAAAATGGGGGTAAAAATTTACAAAATTTCCACCTGTCAGGGTTGACGTCAGCAGCACCTACTATAACGTCATGGGTCAAATATTTTGACCTAATTGTCAAGACAATAGTCCATAGTGACTGTGGTAAAAATTCCAAAGCTTAATTCCATACAGATCAAGAGATATAATAAGATTTGTATCACAGGCAAAATTGACCCTCCCCCCAGACTTTCACCGGACAAAAATAGCCCTGGGTTACTTGGGTTAATATAACCAGGAGGTATGTTGATGAGTTAAAGGGTTAAATAACTGTTTCTCTAAGTTAAACGTCAACTTTACTTACCAATTAGTTATACGATTGCGTTGCTTCTCTTCACTAAAATCAATAAGGTCAATAAATATTTCTGCTACTAATAAAGTTTTAAGGCACGATGGGATACGTTGACTCCCTGCAGAAGGTACGAGGTTTCATTATCTAAATTAATAAGAAACTCAATCTCCTACTATGGACAAATTGTGTTAGGGTATTAAAATATATTTGTGGCATTCATAATGATTTGAGAAATTTAAAAAAACAGAAACATCGACATATTTTGGAAAATATCGACAAATTTAAGAGAGTATCGACATATGTAAGAGAATAGCGACACAGTACACCTTTTTCATTAATATCCAAATTTTTGATAATTTTAAAAATAAAAGTTAACTACATATTCGAATTCTGCTATAGCAAACATTTCATATTTTTAACCCAAACCGAACAGCTTTTATGAACCAAGAACATCATGGTTAGGCCTTATATACCTTATAAATATTCGCTTTAACAACCGACGCCTCGTGTTCGTGAAGAGGCTAGGGTTTTTTAATACTTTTAAATACGGCGGAAATCTTCCATGATAAGCAATATATATATATATATATTCCTTTACCATATATTGAGTTTGTAACAAGGAATTAGAATTTGTAACCGGTTTTCTATAAAAATGTAAACAAGGTGGTATTTTCCAATGATGACTTAATATAGCGCAAATTATTTATGAAAAAGAGTATTAGAAGATTATCGAAATATTGACATAATTAAGAAATTATCAACATAATTAGGAGAACATTGACATAATTAGGAGAGTATTGACATAATTAGGACATAATTAATATATGACAGCCAACGAATAAGGTTAAAACGTATGCCAACTGTTGTTCCAAATTCCATTCAAGTGGTATTTAACAAATTTAATGGAAAGGTATGAAACCCATGGTCATTTCTTTGCAACTTTTCTTTTTCCAGGGAACAAATTATTGTAAATACAAGAAGTCGCTCGGCTTTAAAACTGGGAGAAGAATATGGCAGGGTTTCTAGAGATCAAACTTTTCAGAGTAATGTCTCCATAATGCCAGAAAGTTTGTGTTTATTACCTGATAGTACATATCATGTATAACAAGAAGCCGGGTCGGCTTTATGGCTTTATGCGCAATGCCTAAGTCTAAATGCACAAAAATGCACTACGGAGAAGGGTTTAATTAAACTTTAATATAATGTGTCTTTTATATTCGCAACAAAGGTGAAAATAAATAACAAGAACAGCCTATTGGCCTGTTATCCGCAAGGCTTTGTTTTGAGTCTATTACAGGCCAGTAAGTGTTTTTTTTTTGGAAAAGTTAGAGCTGTTAGAGTTGTATCTGGGAATTCTCAAAATCACTTCACAAAAAAAATAAAAAAATATAGTGATAGTGCTTAGCTAGGTTTTACTTCAAAAAAACGCTATGTTTGAGGTACATAGCTGGCTCCAAATTATATCAAACTAACCAGGGAGCTTGGGTGAACATTCTACTACGTATTACAAAGGGTCTCATGGTATTTAAGAAGGGAAAAGATAGCTCAACAGGGGGTAAAAAAAATGGCGATAGAGGATATGTAGCTGGCTAGCTAAACGCTTCAAAAACGCATCTTTTTGTAAGTTAGCTACAATCTTGGACAAAATATATTGGAATATAGTATATGTTACAAATTTAGCCCCCATTTCCCCAAATACAATGTTGTTTCCTGCTATAATGTGTCCGACGTGTGTTCTACTGGAGGTTGACAACATTGCGTAGGGGGAGGGGGGAGTTTGGCACTTCGCCACAAATCTACAATAACAAATAGGCCAAAATCTACTTTCTGTACTCTGCATACCAAATATTTTGTCCAAGATTGTAGATAGCTAAAAATGATACGAAACTTTCCATGGAGCTAGCTCACATGTTGCTCTCACTACTATAACTGTCTGCGCTAATATAAAAAAGGATAACATAGCGAAATAAATTCGATTCTACAGCGACAAAGCGTAGCTAGCTAGCCTCTTCAAAATGAGGCTATTTTTCGTAAAAAAACACTCACGTTTCACAGGACTTCGACTGTGATAGGTAGCTGCACCTTCCTACTGCTGATAAAAATTAACTTCACTTCAAAATCAGTAGTATGTTTTAAGATAAAAGTCTCCACTTGACCCCAACAGGTGAGTGACATGTAAAACGGCAGCTTTCGTAAATTTCTTGAATTTTTTAGCTAGCTAGCTCTACTCTTCAAGCCTCAAGTTTCGGCGTGCAGCTTTTGTGTTTCAAAAGAATAGCCAGAAATAATGGAGGTAAAGAGTTCTCCATAAAACATTATATACCGACGTATATTATTAGGAGTGCCTAATAGATATTTACTTGCATCGCCGTATTATAACGCGACCCGCTTAACACCCGCCGTCTTGCGGATAATAAGCCTAAAAGCCTATTCAATTCAACATAAAAGAAAAGTTTTGTACGCGCTAGAGATCATGGATTAGGTTCCGCGCAACGTTCCGCGCTGCTCAATTCAATAATTGGGTTTCTCCCAGTTAATAAAGAAAAATAAATTTGGTAAAAGCTGATAACACCCCCTGGTTCCTCATAAAAATATAGGTTTTCAATGGGAAGTTTAATATAACCAGGGGGTGTAGACATAGTTCATGGTGAGAAATATGTTGCAATGATAACTCGCCAGGCGGGAGTATTTTCATGATAACTTGCCGCTTCTCAGAATTAACGAGCTTAAAAAATGAGAGACGATTTTTTCGAAAAGCTCTTTCCCTTCTTGTGATTGAAATTTATTTATTTTGCTCTTAGCAGCAATTCTACTAAGTATACATTTTAGGGAGAATGGAACTAATTTCAGTTATGATGTAATGTGAGGGATGAAAAACTGCTGACAAAATTGCTTTTAAAATAACTTTTCAACCGTTTGACAAAAAGTTATGAAATTTCGCACACATGGTGTCTTTATCAAAAGGAGCCGGCCGGTATTGTAAATGTAAAAGTTTCCAGATATCCTGAGATTGTTGCTGACGAAGAACTCTTTGTTTAATAATAACTTGCATACATTATCAAACTGAAAACAGCATCAAGAAATAATTATCCTAACTTATTTTAATAGATCTTTCCGGGAATTAATTTGTGTGACGTCACTCAAATATTTCGTTTGCTTTATATAAAAAACGCACATCAGAATTGGTTTCTCCGTCATAAGTTGTATTTCTGTTCAAGATTTTAAAATCAATCCATTCTTCTAGAAAGAAATACTGCTGTTTTACGGTTTATATTATACTAAATTGCATGGAAACGAGGCTTAATGTGATTACAGAATTATTTAGAGAGCTTTGACCGAGTATATACAATAGCCGAAAGAACCTTTCGAAATTTTCAAGAAAAGACATGTTTTTAGAAAATATTTTTACCATGTTTGTACCTTCTCATAACACAAGTTAAACTTTTTCTTTTTGGAATTTCTGGAAAGTTTTATTAGATCTCAATTTGTCGCTAATTTCGACAAAACATGCTGGCGTCGGCAAATATGATATAATTTATTTATACTACTATGAATACAAACTACATGTAAAATTTGATTGACCCCGGCCGTGGACGTCAGTGTCACTGCGGGTGGTCGGTACGATCAATTAGAAATTTCTTTAGCTAAAATGGGAACGCTAACATTATATTAAGCTTCCCATTGGAAACTTTTATATTTTTATCAGAATCCAGGGGGTCTTGTCAGCTGTTACTAAATTTATTTTACATTGTATTTCCAATAATTAATCCCCTGGAATAAACAAAATAACAAAGAAATGACCAATGATTTGATTCTCTTCCGGGGACACTATGCATTAAAGGGTTAATATTTTCTGCGATTTGTGGTTTATTCTTAATTTTTCTTGCCCGAATTTTTACCACATTCGAATAACTAAGCATAATTAAAACACTGGAAGTAATCAAAACATTCTGTACTCTAGAAGAATGTTTTCGAAAACAAACTAAATGATCTGACTAAACTTTGCCTACAATTCTACACAAAATATTTGAGACTTTTGCTGTTTTAGGCCCCTTTCATGTTCCTTTCCCTAATTGGTAGAGCATTCATAGAACCAGAATGGGGATATGTATTAAGGGGAACTCGGTCGAGTCACACTTGCCAGTGTAATATTATCAGAAACAAAGTAGAGTGTTCTTAATTCATTGATTTTTCTATTTCAAGACCTCTCAAAGTCCCATTTCGTCCCATTCCGAAGAAAGCGAGACACCACCTTGCAACCGTGCTCTATGATCACGGTAGCTTCAGTTCCAAAGTCTTGAGTCAACAGTCAATCTGAAAAAGTCAAACTGAAAAAGTTTAATAAAGAACCTCTTTGAGTATATAGACGCTTATGACACTCATTTTTTGATTATTTTGGCGCCTAGCCTCTGTATGTGCAGGATTGTAGATCGACATGCGAAAGGAGGGAATTGATATTTAAGTCCTTATGACGTACTTTACATTTTATTCTATTTATATATTCTACACTATTTACTTTATATTCTTTTATTTTGGTTATAGGAATTTTTGCACAATTATATTTAGAGGTAAAGAGGTATTTATGAGTTAATTGTTTATTTAATTCAGGAGACTTAAAATATAATCATTTTGCTTTTAACCTCAACTACTTCAATCCTCTTCTATCTAGTTGAACCCTTTAATGCATAAGTATACCTCCTAGAAATTGTCCATTTGTTATTGAAAATCAATATAATTTTATGAAGAATCAGGGGGCTTATAAGAGTATCTAATAAATCTTTTCTCCTAATTTTCTATTTCATTTCCAAAAATTTTCCTCCTGGAAAGAAGCAATATAACAAAGAAATCTGTAATTAATTTGTCTATTTCAGGGGACACTGTGCATTAAAGGGTTTAAAAGAAACAAAATAAATAATTGATAAACTCCTTTAACGACGACAGCCTGCAGAGTTGTTCCAAGAAAGCAGGTGCCCGTAGCTGCCTGAAAGTACGTTATTGAATCAAACAAAGAACACCACTTTTTCCCAGGAAGTTGCTACTTTTTTTTACAACACTGAGGTATGGTTTCTCTTAGAACAGTTCGTTTTGCTAGGAGGTCAGAAAATTAACCACTATTAGAAAAGATCAATTTACCAGGAAAAAGACATTTTTTTAGCTCAATTTGATAGAAAAGGAGCACCTGTTAGCTCATTTCAGCAGGAAAATAGCTCATTTTGCCAGGAAAGCCAAATTTATCATTTCTTTAGAACAACTCTATTTGTCAGGACTGACACACCTCTAGAACACCTGTTTCCTAAAACACTTCCATTGGCTGCATCCGCAAAGAGGCGTTAGATAATTTCTTTCCTCTCGCCTGACACCGCTACAGTTCACACGGTTAACTTTTCAGACAAATTATTGATAATTATTGCCATGACGGAAGGGAAAAATCGAGAATATTGTACAGGCCCTGAATGAACCGTTCTGCGGGTCTGTACGCAGGCTAATCACCATAAGCTTCAATTTTGTGAGATGACCCGTTTTCCCACTAATTATTATTTTTCAAATCATTTTTCTTTAAGAATTATGGAGCCGAAAGTGTATGCGATAGTTTGAACTTAATACGAACTCGATTGCTCATTATAGAAATTGTTTTATCTGCTTCAATAAAAACTTCGAAAAAGTCGACAACTTTTTTTTTAAGTATAAGAATTTTTTGTTTAGACATAAAACCATTATGATGATTTGATAACCCCGTGTAGTTTTTAAACATATTCTTTGTTCATCACCCGGGGCTTTATTCTTTGATTTTTCTTTGATTGACCTGTTGGGTGAGTTACTTTGTGGCGTGATGACTTCCTGAAGCGCACAGCTAATTAAAGTAAGCACAATTTACGATGGTTTTCAAGACACGGCATTGATGTGCGCAATTCTACTAAGGTTTCCGACATCTCCTAACATTCTTGTTCTCTGGACAGTTAATTGGAATGGCCCTACACGCTAATGGGCTCTAAAATAAAACATATTCAATTTATTTTTGTCCTTGATTGTAGTAGTCTAACAGAAACACATTCTTCCGTTTATCCTTCACTTCCGCAGAGATATACGGCGTTTATCCTTCACTTCCGCAGGGATATACGGTTATAAAATGGAATCGTCCAATCTTCTGCTGTTCTTTTGACAGGCACAAATCTGTTGACGTAAGCAAGAATATTATATATCGTTAAGGGATAATAGTTTAAGTTAGTTATCAGCAATGCCGGTTTTGTGTCGGTGCCAAATACAGTACATAAAAACAATACACAAAGAGTTATTAAGCTCCTCTTTTAAACGACGCCTTGCTTATATTGTCGACTCCAAGCTCCCATTCATCGGATATGGGTATTTCGGATCGTCTTTGTGTTGCCAGATTAGCTCATATTGTAAGTACGTGTAATTAGTCTTAATGAGTACTCTAATTATTATGAACATATTAGTCAATTACAGCATGGCACTTAGTCTACTTAAAAACAAGATCAAGTTTTAAATATTACGATTATACTTTGATGGAAAGGCGCCGTAAAAAGATAAAAACATTTTCGTTGTTTATGGTAGCCATTTAAATGAATTTGTCATTTTTAATTTACAACTGTCCTCCTGTAAAATAAGTATGGACACCACGGTGGCTTACTGTTTATTCTATTATATGGGATAGATAGGATCGCAGATTAAAAAATAACTTCAATATTTAATGTTGATTATTAAGATGGATGCTGATCATCTTTTAAATGTTTTTAACGCTAGTCTTTCTCATGTGTATTGATCTCTTTCAAAACTTTAGAAATCAAACAGACCCTTACCGAAATGCAAATAAAAATAAACTTGTTTTTATGAGCAGGTATTGGCATGGTACAAACATTATCTAAAAATATCTGAAAATCTGAAACTTCCAAGTATCTACGGTATTTAGAAATGTTGTTTTGACAATAGAATACACTCGGTTAAAGCTCTCTAAATAGTTATGTAATCACCCTGAGCCTCGCTTTCATGCAATTTGTTAAATGATATAAATGATAAAACAGCTGTAGTTCTTTCTAGAACAATGGTATAATTTGAAAATCATCAATATAAGTTCGACTTACTACGGAGAAATCGATTCTGAAATGTATTTTTTATGAGTGACGGCACAAAAAGTAATTTTTGGAAAGATGCAAATTAATATCTGAAGATGCAAACATATATAATTATGGTGATAATATTTGAAAGGGAATGGAAAATATTTCTATATGAAAATGCAAAAGGAACCGACTCAGATTTGATTTTAAACACATTTTTTCTTCCTGTGTTTTCTTTTTGCTATGTGGTGTTAGCTATACTTATATCTTCTTCTCTTTCTCTTGGTTTCCATTTTTCCATTTTTCTGTTGTTCCACAAAATTGGGCACAGTGGTGCAATCCAAGGTTATAATAACTGATTCGGCTCCCATTAACGTCACAATGCGGAGAATGACATCTGCGCAAGAACCATAGGTCATATTTATATGTTTGTGTGCGCCACAAGTGATGCCTATAATGCAATATACGAATGTGCTCCTGTGGTGCAGTGTTGCAAATTGTGCATGATTGTAAAAGCTCTCTGAACTGAAAGCTTAGAAATAAAATCCGGTCACGTGTGTGTGTAGAAAATGTTATCTATTCGTCCAATTACAAGAATGCAGGAAACATATATAATGAAAAAATATTTTAAGTAGGCATTTTATTACTTATTGGTGTTATAAAGACACTTTTCCCGAAGTCTATAGGTCCCTCCTCCTCCCCCTCTCAATGTGAAAGAATAAAAAATACAAAAACTTCTTCATACTCCAAGTAAAAAGAATTAATTTTTCCCTAAAAAAATCTACTCAACACAGGCGAAATAGGCGAAATAGGCGAAATAGGCGATAACATTTTTCAGATAATAGTAAAAGGTAGCAAAAATACACTAGTGAAAACTTCGTTATAGCGAGGGGTTTTGTTTTACGGGATAAGAAAATTAGTTCGTGATAGCGGGAGTTCGTTATACTGGAAATTCGTTATACTGGAGGTTCGTTATACCGAGAGTGTACTGTAGTAGAACTCTTTGTTTCTAATTGGAAACAAACTTTAAACGGCGAAAAAGCAAGACATTCTCCCAATTTTGAAGTACTGAAACAATAAAATTTCTCCATGATTTTCCTGTGCATACAATGTTATCAATGATTCTTAGGCCATTCTTAGAAGGGTTTTTCCCCTTTATTTTAATGATATGAAGATCCGGTTACGCAATACACAACAAGACATCAAAAGTATATACCGAGCTCCACAAAGATTTTACAATTCTTGTGAAGTATGCATAGTCTCCCCGGAAAGGAATTGAATAATTGGTCATTTCTTTGTTATTTTGCTTTTTCCAGGAGGTTTATTATTGGAAATGTAATGTAAGATAAATTTGGTAAAATATGTGAATATGGAGAGACTCCAACCTGCAATGAGTCCCATAACAATTGTTTCATTCGTAGAGAAATACTTTAACCATTTAACCCACCCCACCCTCTCCCCGGGAAAGGAATAAAATAATTGGTCATTTCTTTGTTTTTTATGCTTTTTCCAAGGCGTTTATTATTGGAAATGTAATGTAGGATAAATTTGGTAAAAGCTGATAAGACCCCCTGATTTCTTATAAAATTATAAAGGTTTCCAATGAAAAGTTTAATATAATCAGGAGTATGCATTATTAAAAGGATAAAGATAAATATCAGATATTTATTCTCATGTTTTCTTTTCTTTTAGCTATCACTGGAGATGAGAATGCCTGTTGTTCAGGTGCTTAGAAAATGCACTGTTTTCTACTAACACTAACTCTTATCGTAATCCACCTTCCACGTTGCCACACCAAAGGTTAGTAACCTCTTCCATAGTCGGATCCAGGAATTGTCGTAAGTAGGTTGAACGTAAATTTCCACGAGAAATCTTTTAAGAGGCTGAAATATTTGTAAGCATCGCAAATTTAGCAGTCATTGAAATTTTAATAATTCTAAAGTTACGTTTGAGTTTATCTTTCCTTCCCCTGGATCCGATAATACTATTCCTAATATATCATAAGGTGATCCAACTGAACAGGGTTTCAACAACGTGTGTTCACGTGACCAAAAATGTTCGTATAAATGACAGAACGTTTCTTAATTATTGCAAAAAGATTTCTTGATTTCTTGATTTCTTGATGGCTAGTGGATGAAGAATAACAACCAAAACTATGAAAACAAATCAAACCATTTGTATAAGAAGAAGAGAAGAGTGATATGTTTTAATTTATGTTGGTGTTTTATAATTTTGAAGAGACCTTGTAAGTATGCGTTGACCTCTGTAAAAGTTCTGTTAATGTCAATCGTGTTTCTTAAATCTCATACAAATATTATATGATCCAGATCTGTTTGTAATCTTTTTGATGCAGCCTTAAGATTAGGATAACTGGATGCAATATAGAAGAGTATATGTT
>JANTOQ010079380.1:0-17000 GCA_027564595.1 Bythotiara depressa | reverse complement strand
TCTCCCCCCCCCCCCCCCTAGGCTGAATAGGGTTAAGGTTAACCGCATTTGCTAAAATTAGGAAATAAAAATTATGCATTGCATCCAGTTTAAACAAGTTTAAGTAGTCTCTCCTTACACTCGCATGCACGAGCACTAAAAATATCAAAAAAAAGACGAGGCCCTCAAAGATAGTTGAGGACAAAGAGGAACACTCGATAAAATAATTTCGTCTTCCACCTTTTATCTTTTTAGGGAAAAATTTCTATACAGCTGGCAGGGTGAATGATTTGACGGAAGAGGCTCTGTAATCTTAACCTTAATTTCCACTTCCTACTTTTATCTTACGACATTGTTTTCTCGATTCTGATTGACTTGGTGGGGGGGGGGGGGGGAAATCAGTCAAAAAAGTAGGATTTTTTCAGTCTATTTCTCAAGTTGCGCAAACATTTTTGAACTTAGAATCTAAGAACTGCGCGACAATCGCGATAAAAGTAGCAAGTTGAAATAAAGCTTTAAGCTTAATTTCCACTTGCTACTTGTATAGTGATTGTCCCACAGTTTTTGTTCTTTGCCCGATCTGAAAAATAGATTGAATTTAATTATTTAATTATTTTCGACCGTTTTTTGTGCTAAGCCAATCAGATTCAAGAAAACAACGGCGTGCTACAAAATGTGTGATAAAATGATAAAAGTAACAACAAGTGGAAATTAAGCTTTGCATTGGATTTCCATTTCACGACATTTTTATGTGCGGGGCAATCTTGCTTTGTTAGCGGTTAGTGTATTCTACTGCTTCGATGATTGGCGGTTAGTGTATTCTACTGCCTCAGTCAATGTCGGTTAGTGTATTCTAGTGCCTCAGCCATTGACGGTTAGTGTATTCTACTGCCTCGGCCATTGGAGGTTAGGGGCTACTCACATACTGATTGCTCTCACACTTAGCATCAGTATGATAGTAGTAGATGGGAGAGTAAATGTTTGAGACGTAAGATGTACAGCAATAATATCGTGTTCTTTCTGAGGCAAGTTCAACTAAAAAGTAATGATTTTATAACGATACAACAACATTTCAATAGTACGATATCAAATTCATTTTGGAAAAGACGTAAAATTACGGCCAAAGCTATAAGTTTCATGTCATTGCGATGTGTGCATATGACCACAGCTCTTTATAATTTCGCTGATGGAATTATGCAAAAGTTTGTTTCGTTCCTTCAGGCCTTTAATGCATAAGCATTCCTCCTGGTTATATTAAACTTCCAATTGGAAATATTTATAATTTTATGAGGAGCCAGAGGATCTTATTAGCTTTTACCAAATTTACTTTAAGTTATATTTCCAATAATTAACCCCCTGGAAAATGCAAAATAGCAAAGTAATAACGAATGATATTGAATCATTTCCGGGGGACACTATTCATTAAAGAGTTAAACTTAAATTCTAAGTAAAAGAGAACTATAAGTAGAGTTTTGCAATTTATCGATTTTTGGCTAAATTTTATTTGCGACGTTAAAAGTGAGAGGGTGGGAAAATCTCACATTATCAGTGTGACATTGACAAACATGGGAACGATTGATATGAGTGAACCCTTAGTACAGTCAACTGTCTGAGTTGTTTTATGTCCAGAAGTTCCGCGGGACATCAGACCGTCAATATTTTAATAAAACGATATACAAATTTCTCCTTATATGGTATACTATATTCCTTTTATGGTATAATTTATATGTTATATTGTTTTACTATATAATACATGATTTACCTTAATCTAGGTGGGATCCTTATTTAAGTAGACATTCGCCAACAACACACGTGATTATGATTAATATAGAGAACAATATTTGGGTTTCAATGAGATTATCAAACAATAA
This sequence comes from Bythotiara depressa, assembly GCA_027564595.1. Classification (NCBI taxonomy): domain Eukaryota; kingdom Metazoa; phylum Cnidaria; class Hydrozoa; order Anthoathecata; family Bythotiaridae; genus Bythotiara; species Bythotiara depressa. Next base: position 15,150 of record JANTOQ010079380.1, on the reverse strand, counting down.
TACAGTAAGCTTGCAAATATATTTGTCAAGATTCCGGGAAAAAAACACCTAATAAACATACAAAACACTTTTTTTTTACACTTTTCATCATTGTCAGTAAACAAATGAAGTAAGTTCCGTGATCCAACTGTTGAACAGCCCAGAAGTGTGTTACTAAAACAACATGATTTCTATACATTATCACAAAACAAAAATAATTTCTTGCCTTTCAAGTCACATAACTTAATACAGGGTTGTGTTTTGGCAGCTGTTTGCCATAAACGTGGATAACTCTTTTGAGTTTGGGGCCTTTTTCCTTAAGTACCCAAAAATCAAGAATGAGATGGCGATGTGTTATGACAGGACATTTAACTGAATTGCACACATTGCTTATCTTCTTGCAAAACCGCAGTTTATCCTTACTTCGCTTATCTGTACATTTTAACACATAACAAAGCATCCAAATGGTAAGCTAGGCACCCTTCTTTATCATTGTACTGAAAACATGAGAACTTCAACAAATATCTAAGACCGTAGGGGAAGAGTAGAGCAAACTGAGAAAATTTATTACATTTTTTACAAATCATAAATTGATTGGAAAATGATTAAATTCTTATTTTTAAAGCACTTAGTCAACTTGCTCTAGACTATGTACTCAACATTTAGTTTTACAAAAAGGGCTTCCAAAAATATTGTCAATGGATGCTAATATAATTTGGCAAAAACATCTTTAATTTCAGAGCTGCAAAAATATGGAATAATTTGCCAACATATGTGACGTGACAGATGAAAGATGATGGTTAAAATTAATTATAATTAAGAGTATTTCAGAAAAAGAAATTAATTCATAGAAAAAAGTTAAGTAAAACAGTATTTATTTACAGGGGAGTCATCTCTACTTAAATAAAAATATAAATCAAAGCAACATGACACTTATAGTGATTCAAAGGTTTAAGGACTAATTTCACCTACAAAAAACAGAAACACTTTTGTTGTGAATCATTTTTAGAATGCCAGTAGCCCTGATTTGGGAAACTATGTTTGTCAGGGATGTGAAAGTATAGTTGAAATTGAACGAAGCTGTTTGTATTGATATGTGTGATAACAAGATACATTCCTAGATATTTCACATAGGATTTTAGTAATCTTCTAGTCGTTGAAGTTAGTGAATTTGTAAGTTGTCTTTGTTGAGTTGGTGAATTTTAATTTTAAAGCTGCCATTTTAGTTTTACGATAAGCAATTGGCACCAACATTTCATATTTAAAATGCAGTACTTTCTTCCTGTGTCTTCTCCGCCATATTTGATGTTATTATTGTTGTTATTATATTAATAACTATTACAGATGCAGAAATGAGTGTTATTATTCGTATACCCTGTTTGTAGTTTGTGGTCAAACATAAAATACAACACCTTTGTGTCACTTCACTCTTCCCATTATATTCTTAAAGCAGTAACAGAACAGACGCCAGCAAGTTTGCCTCCTATATACTGCAACATTAACAATGCCCTGCAAACAGAAAAGTCTTAAGACTTGTTTTTTAACTTTTATGAATTTTATTTATGGAAACATATCTTATGTTGTAAGTTCACATCAGCTTTAATACTTCATGTATATTGTATACTTTACAATATAAAATGGTGGAGAATCTAAAAATAGTGGAGAATCTAAAATTAGCATGTAGAATCAGGTAAAAGACATAAAAAACATAATTATTTTACAAGAAATAAAAGGTACACAACATCAGAAGGTGAGGATTTCTTTCAGGACCTGGAACCTAAAAACAATATCTTTGTCATTTTAAGGCTGCATTTTCGCTAATAAATGTGTATTTTAAACTTACAAGTTCTCTGAACCACCATCCAGAAGTTCTTGCTCTACAACACATAACAACAGAAAATTAGTAAATCTTACATTCTTACATATGTAGCATGGTCGTAAAGACACAATACAAGCAAATTTCACAAACAGAAATTGATCATCAATATAACACATAATTTTGATATGAAAATGTTTTTATATAATTTTTTAGTATTAAACTAACATTATACTAACAGAAAATTTAACTTCTGGAAAAAAGAAAAACCATGGTCAAATAAGAAGTAAATGATAAATGTAATCACAAATAAGGAAAAAAGTTATGTTTCCTTTCCTTTCTAGGATGATTCCATTTATTTTGTAGGTGTGCAATAAGTAAGTTTTGATATGTGTCCAAATTAGATATGGTTAAAAGATAGCAGGATGGTATGAATAGGACTTCCTTCTCATTAACTCTAGTTATAACAATATATGTAAACAGGGAGAACATACAGGCCGTGCATTATTTTGGGCAAGCTAATCAATTCAGATTAACAATCCAGCTTAGCGTGGGTTGTTATTCCAAAAAATAACGTACTTGTTCAGCAAATATGTTCTTGAATCCAGTGAAAAGACATAAATATATGGTGCTCAATAGCGAACAATAGATTTGTGTTTTTTTATATCACCTTAATTTATTTGTCCCATTTTCATGAATCAATCCAACATAGACCTCTTGGCGGGCATGATCATTTCAGATTGCAATCTGATCATATAGCATAAATCTGATTGTAAACATTGTCTTGGTGGAATTACCAATCCAGTCTTTTATTACCCGGTCATCAAGGCTGCGCGTCTGTTCGCGAATCTGATTGGTTTAGAGCGCAATTTATGACGTCAAAACCGGGCTAATATTTTACGGTATTTCCCGGAGTCAATAGCAACGCATAATGTCGGTCATTTTCTGTAAACAAAACAAAACAAGTGTTTTAAAGTGACTTTTAGTTAAAGTTTTAGAGTGACTAAACAGTACAGTTATAATACAGCAAGATGTCTGGCAAGTCTTTATAAAAAGATTTTATTTCACCGACCAAATCACCTTTGTTTGAAGGAATAAAACGAAACTTTAACTACAAGATGGAGAATATTATTTTATTTTGAGCGACATATATACAGTAGGTCAAAATGGAATTGCGGAGTTTCTGTCAAAAACGAAGAAACTTCTTATTATTATTCATTAGGGTAAAGTAGCGGAACATAGTTCAAGAAAACAGCGATATCGAACTAACTTGTCTTTCAACTAGCTAGCTACGTTGACACAAGGAAACAGATAATTAAGGAATTATCACATATGAACAGAACGTCAAAGAAATATGTCCAACATTCTAAGTAACAGCGGCGTTAACAAAACACAACAATTTTCCATCTGCCTTTTAAGTTGTTCCAGAAAAATCATGTTTACTTTCACAAATACATTTTATTTTGTTTTTAAAACATTTGCGTCGCCAAAAGAATTATAAAAGTTTTGTTTCGTCGAACAAAATTCGAACGCTTGCAACTTTTAATATTTTAAAGGCGGATCTCCACTTCAGACAATTTTGAGCGTGCGCTCGCGCGATCAACTTTGTTGATAATTCTGACGTCGTGTGTCGCGCGCTAGCGCTTCGGGAGTTGGCTCAGAGCCTACTCCCGAAGCGAGCGCTCGTTCTTGTATAGAAATTACCTGCAGAGAAATATTTTTTGCTCCAGCGCGCGCTGAAAAGCGCTCAAAATCGTCTGAAGTGGAGATCCGCATTAAGAATGTTATTTGAATTTCACTCTTCCCCTCAAGTGTTTTAAAATGTATATTTGTATATTTATCTGACCGGTAATACGGAAAATATTTACCCTCAGTTTGCGCAGTACCCTCGCAAGCTCGGGCACTACTCCAACTTTGGGTAAATATTTTTCCGTATTGCCCTCCTTAACAGTTAATCTAGGTTCAGTATTAAAGTAATCCAGATAGACCAGGTTTCCCAAAAGAATGAACTAAGAGTGCAATGTATACAGACACCTTCACATTTAAAATGTGTTATTTATTTTTTCTTTAAACATTTTTGTATAACATCCTGATATCCAGCCTCTCATTGAGAGGTGTGCGATGACACGCGCATGCCTCAGCACACGCCATGATACTCTGAGACGTGCTTTTCATCGCACAGCTGGAACTCATATTCCACACTCTAAAATTGCTAACTCTACTAATGTAAACTAACGTTATTTATCACTCACACCACTAATAACGGAACCGTAATTCAGCCACTTGTAGTTGAAAGTTAGTTCATCACCAGCAGCCAGACTTGGCTTTTTAGTGTCAAAATTTGTTATGTTAATTCAGCCATTGAAATTCACAAAAAGCAAGTCCACGGAGGCAATTAATTGGCGTCACAAAACACTCACTTTTTTTCAACCAAGTAAAATTATTTATGCGTTATTTATGCGTAAGTAATATATCAATATTATAGCATAGCCAGCTCATTTCCCACTGTTTAATACATTTTGCATTACTGAATGCCATAAAACTGTCCATTATTGTTTCCTTCATGAATGCAATAAAATAATTAATAAAAATCTGTATTACAAACAAACCAAAATGGTGTCGAAAACTTTCCTTCGCGTTGCTTTTTTAACACTAATGGCGCTTTTAGCGCGTTAGATACGCAGGAAAATGAGTTGAAAATTAAATTCACAACACTTTCTTTATCACGTTTTTGACTCCTCCTGAATTTTAATGCTATTAAATTTAGTTTTCTTTTACTTAAAAGTACCAGTACATAACACCTTAGATATTAACTCACTATGATAATAATAGAACAATTATTTTTATGCTTCTCTATTTCCTGAACACGACTCAAGAGGCGTGTACACGTGCGACTCCTTGAACTGTCTCACACTTCCACATACGGGAGTATGTTTCTTAATAAATAAATATATTTTATATGCACTCGTGTGATGTTAATTTGTGTATAAGAAACTTCAAAATAAAATCATGTTATAAGTTACCCCCTAATTACTTGTTAAGAATCATTAATGTCTAATGTTTATACACATACTTTCGGTAAACATAAAATTATGTTAATTACTTGATTAACAAAAGTCTAGCATGTTGCGGAGGTATAAGCGCTTTTATGCCTATGATTATATTAATGTTTGTCACATGTTTCTTATAGCGTGCTGTATATATATGGAATAAAACTAAATATCTTCTTGAAAATGAAGTTAAGACTGTGAGAGTCAAGCTAACTGAAGACGCTCACCCAGTCCTCGTGTTTGAGGTTCGCAATTTTAAACGTCCCCGCACTTTTCTGCTGATGTAAATGATTCAGAATTGTTGTAATTATTGCCAGAAAGTAAGAAACTTAAGAAAGATTTAAGTAAGAAGCAACAGGTTAAAACAATGCAATTTGAAATTGCTGTCGAAATAAGCCATTTTGCCGTGGCGTATTAGGTAAATGGCCATACCGCATCCTGTATTTGTGTTCACGCCGATAGAATGATGATGAACGAACTTTCAACTAAAGGAGGTGGCTTGAAACAAAGTCTGACACTCAGTTTCCCAACTATATTAGTTACAAATCAAGTTTCTAATATACCATACACAGCAAAAAATTATTTAGTTTAATGTCTTATTTATAAATGGAGTCAATGAAAGGAAACGCAGTTGAACTTGCAACATTTAATTCGGAACAGTGATTTACAGAGCGGTATAAAGTAATAAATAAGCAAATTTGTAAAATTATTGTTCTGTAAAATACACAACACAATTGCAACAAAAATGGCATACATATGCATCTCATGAAGACAGCTTCTCCAAACACCAGAAGCAGCCAACGGAGTTGTTCTAGGAAAACAGGTGTTCTGAAATGCCAGGAAGAACATTTTTAACAGGATTTTATAAAGTTGTTGAAGTCTTCTAGAACAGCTCCATTTCCCAGGGAGACGTTTTTATTTTCCTAGAATACCTAAATTTGCAAAGAACAACTCCTTTTTTCCTTAGAACAACTCATCTGCCAGGAAAAAAATTATTTCTTCCTAGAACACCTCTTGTTTCCAGGAACCACCAAAATTATTTCTTCCTAGAACACCTCATTTTGCAAGGAACCAAATATTTTCTTCCTAGAACACCTGTTTTTGTCAGGAGAGGGAAAATAATATCATAAAACAGCTCAATTTTCTAGGGGAGGAAGAAATTGTTCCTAGAACACCTCAATTTGACAGGAACATTAAATTGAGTATTTCGTTAGAACACTTCCATTTGCCAGGAATGATACCCTTCTAGAACACCTATTTCTTAAAACACCTCCGTTAGCTGCTTTCGAAACGCGTGGATAGTTTTAATAACAGATATGGAACTGTGAGGCTAATCCATGAGAATAATCTCTGATTGAATGCTGTCAACTACAGTAGCAGTACGCTAGTATAATATAGCAAACAATATAAAACTTCCAGTGAACATTTTAGCTACATAGCTATGTGACCACAAACTACGCAAAAATCTTGTATGCACTTCTTCACATGCCATAGCAGGCCTACAAACTTTGAGGCGTGCTATTCTTCACATGCCTGTGAGTTTACTCAATGAGAGGCTTTTGATATACAAATTATAAGAATTAAATTTCACTAGTATCAACAGTGTATGACTAGGTGGATTAAATAATCACATAAACATTGGAATTTACATCAATAAATCAATAAACAAATATCAAATTGACAATAAAAACAAGCAACAGCATTATGATATTAGTAGTGTACATCAGCAAAATAATCTTATAAACCAATCGTGAAAATATTTAATGATGACATCCTTACCATTTTGTTAAAAATAAACAGAAAATCTGATGAAATCATCTACAATTCTGCACAAAATATTTGAGGATTGTGGATTTAGGATCCTTTTATGTTCCCTCCCTATTCGGTAGAGCATCCATAAAACCACAATATGGATAGGTGTTTATTGGAAACTCAGTACGTCACTCTTGCTAGTGTATTTCCATCAGAATCAACAAAACGTGTTCTTAGTTAAAGTGTTATTCCCTTTCGAGATGACTTGAAATAACATTCTGTCCCATTCAGAGGCAAGGTAGTCATCCACCTTTGCAACCGTGCTGTAGGATCACCTACGATACCTACGATTCGTGAGTCGTAAGTCAACAGTAAATCTGAAAAAGTTTAACTAAGAGACTCCTTATTTATATAAACAACCATTTCGTTATTTGTGGAACTCATTTTGATTACTTTGGCGTCTTGTCTCAGTATCTTAGGCTTACAACATTGTAATAAATCTAAATAAATAAATAAATAAATCTAAACTATGCACCTCTTCTTTCTTTTGTTTCCTTGAATTCCTTGGCAGCTTGTGCCTTTAATTTACTTCCCATAATGCTTTGCATTCCCTTGGTACTGCTGCTATTGTTACCGTTTTCTCTCTTCAGTTTTACATTTGTGTTTTTCCTTGCAGTAGGAAGTGATAGTGTACTTCCACCATAATGGTAAACACCAGATGCAATGTCTTTCTTTAAACTATTGAAGTGCTTTCCTTTCTTTTGATCTGGACCAGTTCTATAAGACATTGTATACAGAGATTAAACTGTTCAGGATATATTCCAGCAACAAATGGCATGAATTTCTGAAAAGGGGAACTTTTGACACTTAAAATCTTAACATAGGCATATTTTTCATTTAGGCCTCCCTAACTGAAAACATGTATTATTTTTAGCTTTTTAAAAAATGTCTTAAAAAGGACATTGCATCCAAATGATTTTTGAATCAGCAATAAAATTAGGTACATGGAAACATGGAAAAAAGGAAATATTATCCCCGTCCACAAGAAAGAGAGTAAAAACGTGGTGAAAAACTATAGGCCAATATCGCTTTTACCAATATTTGGAAAGGTATTTGAAAAGGTTATCTACAACAACTTGTTTAGATATTTTCAGGACAATGATATGTTTTCTGCCAATCAATCTGGCTTCCGTAGTGGAGATTCTTGTATTTCTCAATTAATAGCCATCACTCATGAAATATATAAAGCTTTTGATGGTAACTCCTCACTAGAAACCAGAGGTGTATTTCTCTCTAGAAACCAGAAGCGTATTTCTTGATATATCTAAGGCATTTGATAAAGTATGGCATGATGGACTCTTGTACAAACTAAAATGTTATGGTGTGAAAGGGGCTCTCTTTAATGTTTTAGAAAATTATTTACAAAGTTGGAAACAAAGAGTAGTTCTAAATGGTCAGTCATCTTCTTGGCGTAATATTAACGCTTGTGTCCCTCAAGGTTCTGTCCCGGTCCACTGCTCTTTTTAATCTTTATAAATGATCTTCCTGATAATCTTGTTTCTGTATCAAAATTATTTGCAGATGATACTTCCATTTTTTCAACTGTTTTTGACGCAAAGAAATCTAGCGATGATCTTAATAAATATCTTGCAACTATAAATAGATGGGACTTTCAGTGGAAAATAGCTTTCAATCCAGATCCTGACAAACAAGCTACGGAAATAATTTTCTCTCGTAAGAAAAAACGATTCCTCACCCAATTTGGTACTTCAATGTATCTCCTATTACAATAGCTCCATTACAAAAACATCTTGGATTAGTTCTGGACAAAAAACTTAACTTTGTCCATCATCTCAATGAGAAAATATCTAAGGCTAATAAAGGTGTAGCTCTTATTAAAAGACTGCACTGTTATCTTCCTGGGAAGTCTCTATTGGACATTCATAAATATTTTGTAAGGCCGCATCTGGATTATGGTGATGTAATATATGATCAACCCAATAATGTTGAATTCTGTAGGAAGATGGAGTCTGTTCAATATAATGCTGCGTTAGCAATAACTAGTGCAAGCTATTAAAGGTTCATCCCGTGAGAAATTATACCTAGAACTTGGACTTGAAAGTCATGGTATCGAAGACTAATTTATATTTTCAACATTAATCACTCTAAGGCACCTGCTTATTTGCATTCCTTGTTACCTGATAAACAGCGATCATATGATCCAGAACGAAGTAATTTGTTTAGGAATTTTAACTGGAACACTGATTATTGTAAAACTATTTTTTTCCTTACTGTATCATCGAGTGAAACAGGTTAGATCCGGCTCTTTGGAATTCTTCCTCGATTGCTGTGTTAAAAAAAAGTATTCTTAGATTTATTAGGCCAAAGCAACATTCTGTTTATAATATATTTGATCCTTCTGGTCCAAAATTCCTCGTTAGGTTACGTCTTAATTTAAGCCATCTTAAATAGCACAAGTTTCATCACAATTTTCAGGACATGCTCAACCCACTTTGCAATTGCAGAATTGAAGCTGAATCTACTAGTCTCCATCTCGTGCGCTGTTCCTTTTACAGGCATTTACGGAAATCCCTTTTTGACAATATTACTGAAATAATTGGCTCCATAACAAATCTGTCGGATGATAATTTAGTCAATTTGCTTTCATATGGTGATGAGGAATTCAGTATTGAGGAGAATACCTCAATTTAAAACAATACTGTAGTCTTTCTAAAATCATCTGAAAGGTTTGAAGTGCCACTCTTCTGAGATACCATCGTCACCTAACTATTTATATAATTGTAATTCTATGATTTTTAGTTTTTTTTTTAGTTATTATTTACTTCTTTGTTTGTGCAGTGCCTCACTAGTTGGATTTTCTACAGTGGGCATTGGGTCATGTATTGTCCTTTTGTTTTTTGTAAATTTGTGTAATGAATAGAAAAAAATAAAATAAAAATAAAAATAAAAATAGTTGAAATAGTTGAAACACCAAGGATTATTCAATCAAATTCTACAAAACGAGAATGCAACTATACAGTTACATAGATGACCAGCGGATAAGCTGGAATTGGAGAGTAAGGATCAGGTAGAAGACAAAAATGGCACTTTTGTGGTTAAATATCCTGAAAATATACATCAAATTTAAACATTCTTAGCAAAAAGGGATTTTTTCCTTCGAAATTAATAGGAGCAGTGTCAGAATGTCAGACTATTAGAATCTGATTATCACAATTATAATAAAAACTTGTATCTGTTATATATATAATATAAAAAAAAAACTTTACGAAGTTAAGTTACTATTTGCTAACGAGTATTTACATGGAAGGTATTATTTTTTCTCAGTCCAGTAATGGAACTCATTAAGATACGATATATTTATCATGTCATAAACCTGATTGATTTAAATGTTGGGCTATGTTTCACGATACTTCTCTCATCATCTCATCCAAATGAAGAAGAAGAAGTCTCTCGAAATGTAGCCTAATTTTTAAATTATTGAGGTATCATTATGAGTAAGCATATTTGTTTAGTTGACAAACTGCACTTTAATAGTTTTAAGAAAAATTGCTTCTAAGAGACTGTTTTATAGAAAACATTAAAAATAACTCAATGAAACATTTCTACGGACATAAAGTTTTCCAAGTTTGCTATTACAAAAAATTGAAAATTTATGTTCATGGAATATTCTTCTCAAGCAATTATGATCTTTTTTTCTGTGGAAAAGCTCCAGTGAGTGGAAATGCTGAAAAAAACACTTCTGCAAGAAAAAATATTAGAAAAAATGTAACTTAGTTCTTACCTCCCTGATTGCAGTTCCATCCTTCCTGAACAAGCATTCTTAAATACTCTTTGTACATGGTATTCACAGTAATCACCAAATGTCCTAAAGTAGTAAAATAATGACAGAATATTATTGTGCTTTTAAGTAAACATATACAGTACTAGCATGACAGAATGTTGTTGGACTTTACTGTGTGTTATCTATGCTTACATAGGGCATGCATGGGCTTTTTCTATATTTGAAGAAGATTATTTTAAGGTCTTGGTACCCTTAACAGTAATAAAATACAATTTTTTTCAAATTATAGCAACTGACAAGGGAATAAGAAATGCATGGCATATTCTAGCATGAAAAGGCATGAAAGGGCATTTTTCATAAAAAATTTAAAATCAAATAAAAACAGACATGCTACTGCACGAGGAGTGTTAATCTGGAAAAAGTGACTAGGAAAATATTTCTATTTCAATGCTGTCGATTGTTGTTAATGGGAATATTTGGTTCTTTTGTATCTAATATTTACTTGGCAAAGTTTCAGAAAATGATTCTAATGATCATCCAGTTCATCCACAGTAACATTTCAAACTTAGAAAATCTGTCTAATAAGAGTGAAACATCATGTATCAAATTAACACTAGCTCTTTAATGAAAAACGTCGTACTAACATCAGGTTACAATCCGGAATATTGATTTACGAAAATTGCTCTTGTCGGAATTCTGGAACAGTCCGGAAAAGTGGCATCACTGTAAAAAAAGACATATCTTTCATTCATACCCCCTATTTGAATGCATATTTGAGCATTTTAACATCCAAAAATTGGCCACTGCCTACAATAGTCGAAGGGAAATAGGTCTAAAATATACATTTATCAGATTGCTGGCAGTCATTGTAGTACATCATGGAATTAGGAGAAGATATAACATATACCACAGGAAGAGTTAGTAATACTATTATGTACTGCAAGTAACTTACCTATTTATATACAGACAACATGGCTTTGCATCACTTTTTGTATTCCTTTGCGTACACACTGAGTTCTGATAATTGTTCAATTTCCATCAACTTCTTGGGATTAGCAATAGTAATTGACAGTGTTTGCTAAATTATTAATTGACAATATTTGATGTGAGTACAAATATTATTCTCTTAAACAAATCAAAGATAAAAAAGAAAGTAGAAACACCATATTTATTATGTTCCTGTTGTCCCTGGATTTGTATCAACAAGAGACAACTTTTAACCTCATATTTGATTCTATTATCATTAAATAACCTTTTTCCCGACATTAGGCTAATGGCATACAAAGTTTCTAGCCTCTCAGGAACTGGAATGTACATTTTTATAATAGAATCTGGGAAGTAGGCTGCATGGCATAATTTTCTACAGAGGCTGTGATCATTAATTGCATTAAATGACAAAATTAATAGCTTATCTTACCAGGTTTTATATCCATATATGTGCTGGAGTGTACATTTATAAAAATAACTTCTGGCATCAGTAGATGATGTGATCAATTAGTTAGATTTTATGACAATGCAGTAATGTCTTATTTATATATTTACACATTTCATGGTGACTGCAAGGTTCATTTATGTGAAAGAATGTCATGACATCACCAAAGGTTGTGAATGATAATTAAAGTTTAATTACAATTTCTTATCTTATCCATATATATACATGCATTTGTAGGTCCTTGAATGTCATATTAATATTGGTAATTTTTGAGAGATAATGATGTGAAAGAATTTTAAGTTCACTATTGGTTAGCATGTTGTGGGAATAACACAAGCAATTCCAAAAATCCAAACAAACATGTTTGATGTAACTAGACACACATTTTGAATTGCAGTTGATTCATACCATCAAAAGAATCCAAAGAATCCAAACTTTAAAAAAAAAATGTCTTTGGATGGTTAGGATGGCTTGTCTCCATTAATTTACCATCTTCTTAGTTTGTGTAACTTTTAGTAAAGACAAACTATGGGACAGCGAGGTACATATAACAAAAAACCTATTTACATGTTATGTTAGTCATCTAGTAAACAAAGAACAGACAAACACCAATTCTTATCAGATCATCTAAATCTCAACTATGAAAAGAATAGTAATTGGAAGAGGCATTGAAGACACTGAAAATATATATTTTTTTAAACTTTTACTTCCAAACCTGCTAATAGAATGCAAATGTTTCTCATTACCACAAAACACATTAACAAATTAACATGCTACATTTCTGGATAATATTTTGGAGAATTTGGTTGTTTTTCTTAGGTCTCTTTCCTCCTTTCATCCATTAGTGCACTTGCATGTAAAAATACAAGGACTGAGTGTCTGAGCATAATTCAACTCTCACAGTATTAACTTCCTTTTGCGTCACAGCCGAAATGTTTAAAAAAACGAACAACACAAAGAAGAAATATATTTATTCCCTATATACAAGGAACTTTAAATAATAGCACACTTGAAACATGTAGCAAACATTAATGTAACATAGCAACATGCTGGACCCCTTGTTATTCAGTAATTAACAGAATTAAATGTTTACCGAAATTACCTGTATAAACAACAAACATTAGTCATTAATGATAAACAATGTCCCTTGAGTCTAGATATTTGACACAAATTTATGTTTCAGGACATAGAGAAGCATAACATACAATAATAATTGTTCTATTATTATCATTGTGTGTTTGTTAATATTCTTCTATCTCTGTAATATATTGAAAACTATTACCAAACTTTTTAATTTAAATGACAATATAATTTTATTTTTAAAAGCACTCAGGAGGAGTTCAGAAACGTGATAAAGAATAAAGTTTTAAAGTTAAACAGCTACCAATTTCCTATCTAGTGATAAATAAGTGTTGTGAACTTAATTTTCAATATATTTTCCTTTGTATCTATCGCACTAAAAGTATCGTTAACTTAGTTTTTAACTCACATTCCTTTGTATCTAATGCACTAATTGCTGTGAATTTAGTTTTCAATTAATTTATCTTTATATTAGTGTTAAATCAACAATGTGGAAGAAGTTTTCAACACCATTTTGCTTTGTTTATAAAAAGATCTTTATTGACGTCATGTACCTTTTTTAATGGATTGTATTATATACTCTTTATTTATTATTACTCCTCATTAGATAAATCAACGATGGAGAGTTTAACGACGTTCAGTAATGAAAAAACATTAAACAGTGGGAAATGAGTTTGCTATGCTATGTTAGTAAATTACTTACCGTAGAATGCATAAATAATTTTATTTGGTTGAAGAAATAGTGAGTGTTAGGCAGTTTTGCAATGGCAAATATTGCCACTACCGATTTGCTTTGTGTGAAATGAAAATATTATAAAATCTAGAAATCTTTTTATTTTTTATTTTATGTTACTGTAAAAGTCATTTCTGAGACACTTATAGAGACTTGTATAAATAGTACAAGGTTGCATTATGAGAGCACATTTGTATCGTATTATTGGTATCAATTATGTTGCACACAAAAACAAGTGACCTATGGATTTTGCTAAGAGGTCGTCCTATGCACTGAATTGTGAGTTCATGACACTACTACTGTGCTACAGCTCAAAGCATCAGTAGTAAAATTATATGAAGAAAAAAATGTCTGAATCAGTGTTTTTATCAAATAAAAATTAAACATCTTTAAATTAAATTTATTTATTTAGTTATTTATTAAATCTGAGTTACTTCTCTCATATTTATTATTTACTACTTTTTTTAAAACTGCACACAAGAGTTAATTTCCCCTGACATGTTTAGTGAGTGATAAAATACAATCCTTGCAGTTGGTATTCTGGTCACTAGTGCAATTTCGTTTGGGGGAAGTCATAGATGTTTACAATAAAAACTCTCTTAATGTTAATACAGATATATTCGCTACTACGGTGGTTGAATAACTGAAACTACTATAAAATATATAACATCATTCATATACAGCTAGATGTAGTTAACGTTTAGTTGAAAACAACAACTGCAAGTACAAAAACAAATGCACAAAGTTATGAAATAGTTGATCGTGTTTTCCTCAAACTCAACATGGCTGCTTATGACTAAAGTTGTGACACTAGTGTTGAAGATGCAACAAAGCCAAATTATTTGCAATGCTGTCCTAGAAATGCTCCTGACATAATTTCAGAGATAACAAGAACACATACTTCCATAGAAGGTAAAACTCCAATCATTGGAAGATATGGGAACATGACTAGACATAAAGGATTTCCTTCCTATCAGTCTCCACTAAACCCCATACTTATCTTGACACTCCCACTAAATAGAATATCAACTAAGGATAACAATGGACTTAACTTACACAAGGTTTTAATTCACAAGTTCCTTCTCCTAGATGCATTTCCTTACAGGGCTTAGAGCTCCATCCATCTTAGCAGTCATTAAATAAAAATCTGTGAGAAGTTCAAAATTGTTCTCAGAATTGTCCAAAATGCTCTAAAATTAGGTGGAATATAATATTTCTCAGTGTTTTTACAAAGGTTTGACTACACAGGGTTACACATATCACGTACATGGAGTACGTACGAACGGCTATCGTTGCCTACCGAATACGTAAGTTTTAAAGCAGGTATGTTAAACGAAGTACATGAAAGTTTTATTCTTAGCAATCACGTACGCTTATAAATTTGTCATGTCGTCTCATTTTTTGTCTCTTTCCTATCACATTGTGCACTTTGTAGCAGGCAATCTGTGTCCTGGCTATTTCTGTGTCTTGCTAAATGGGATTCAGTGAATTGTGACCCTATGTAGG
>JANTOQ010079269.1:0-17003 GCA_027564595.1 Bythotiara depressa | reverse complement strand
ACATTGATAACAGAGATTTTACTTGTAAATATTTCTGAAGTAATTACCCTGTATAAATATTCGTCTAATAAAAAAAATAAAAAATAAAAAATTACATTTAATATATAATATGGAATTACATTTAACACCTAACATGGAATTACATTTAATACCTAATATGGAATTACATTTAACACCTAACATGGAATTACATTTAACACCTAATATGGATTTACATTTAACACTTAAAATGGAGTTACATCTAGTATCGATTTTAACATCAGCTATAAACACAAATTTAATTATTGATGGCCTTACAATGCAATAAATGTTTGAGAAAAATTAAAATAAACAAAATACCCTTGGGTCTGGAAGACTCTCCATCAGTATCTCTTTGTTCAGATCATCTGGATCAGTTTCAAGTTCTATTAACACTTTTCCATCTGCATGATCAACATTTTCAAAAATCTCTTGCCAGTAGTCGCCATAAACTTGTTTTTGTTCTCTTTCCTCATACTCATGATACATTTTCAAATCAATCCAACCACCACGAGCACGGAAGTCATTGAGCATTGTAATTTTTTGTTCTTCGTGATCGATACATTGTATTAGCACAGAAGGATCTGTAAAGGCATGTGGAGGTTTAATAATAACATCAGGACTAACAGCATCGTGGTTTTCCACCCATTCATGGTCATCTTCAATTAATTTTGTTGGATGATTAACACTACCATCCAGATAACGAGACCAATAAATCTTCTTTGCAATAAAGTCTAAACTTTGACACAATGCTCCTTCTTCTGTAAGTAAATATGGCATAGAATAATTACAAAATGGAGAACTGGACAATATAATTCTTCTTAATGCATACTTAAACTTCTCTGAATCTGACTCATGTATTACTACATCCACTTCATCTTTATTAGAATTGCCTCCAGTCTCCAACAATGGGTGTGTACATGTTCTTGCCTCATCTGAAAAGATACCACTACATTCTTCAACTGTAGGATCTTCATAATATTTACATTTTGGTGTCAACTTATCCAAAGGTGGTGGCATGGCAAACTCATCCATCAGAAATTTTGCTTCCAATTTTAAATGGTATGCAACATAGATCAAATACTTGATAATTCTTTTTACTTTTATTAATGTTTTCTCATTACCACCTCTTAGAATTAGTGAACACCCAAGATCTGGTGCACAGCCTTCAAAGTACATCAGCGACTTACTTTCACCACTCTATAAACAGAATAAAGCAAAAATATCAATTATTTGAATGAGCATAGTTAAGCATTAAAATATGATTGTAATAATACACCTAATACAACAAAGATTATTTAAAGCAAACTTTCTCTAAAGATTTTATGACCCCAATGTCCTGATAAAATTTTCACCAGAACACTACAAGAAAAACATGCCATGTTCTTAGGTTTTAGTGAAGTGTCAAAAACCTTTAGAAATGTTATTAACTGGGAGTAACATATTAAATAATAGCATCAAAGAATTCTAGCTTACTTTTTATCAATACTCAAATGTCTTACTACTGTCTACATAAATTGTTTCTATGCTTTAAAACCTCTTAATTTTTTATTTTAGAATTCTAAATAATTTTTTATACCACATAAAGTTTAATGACAATTTAAAAACTATATCAACAATCTTATATTTATCTTTATTTCTATAGTTCTAGAAAATGGTCTAGAATGTTCACTAATAAGTTCACATTTCAGACCATCTTCATTTTTTCCTAGTTCAAAAGCATCATTATTTTCCTAATAAAAGAAAGTTTAGATGTCTATATCTACGTAATTTATAAAATTCAAAATTCTGCACACACATATTTATACAAAGCGTCTTTGCTAATGCCCTAAAATTGTTAAAGGCAACTGATAAAAACAATGGCTTTATTTTGGAATTCTTCAAGTAACCAATGGTTCTTGTTTCCAATAAAGATTGCTTTGTGGCTCAGCTTAACAATTGGTCTGTTAACGCATCATTACTGCAGACTTTAAATGGTGTGAATGATATTTCTTTACTGCTTAAAAATGTTTTTGTATGAAAATGCTGGTTTTGAAAATTTCTACCAAAAATTAATGAAAACAAAGAATGTGAAATATGCAACAAACAAATTAAAAGTAAAACACAAATCTTTATGAAAACCTCCCTCTAATCTTGTTTACACATCAATGTGTGTTGAAGGACAGTTGTTTGTTACAAATTTTGAAACAGTATAATCTTCATAGCAGATATATTTACTAGCTTACCCTATGGGAAGGCTTTCAATTTCTTTAAATAATATGTATGTATAATTATTGAATGTATTCAGAATTATGGAAATTTAAAATTAGATTTGATGTACATACATTATGTTCTAAAATATACGTAAAAAAGAAACAGCAAAGAAAAACAAAGGAGAGATAAAATAAAAAAACATTTTAAAATTATGATTTCAGCATTGAAGTTGGCAAAGATAACAAAATGTTAATGGTTTTGTTAAACATATTTTGTTACATTGCAAAACTACATGTTATGATTATTAAGTACACAATAAGGTATTTGAATAGAAAGCCTTTTAAATATAATCAAATACACGTGTCAATTTTTAGAAGGAATAAGTTATGCATAGCAACAAGTGTTTTGAGTGGCAATAAAACTTTTATTTATAACAAATATTTGTCCCTATTTGTTCAGTGATTTTTAAATGTAACCAATGATATGTTTATGTGTGATGACAAGTATTAAGATATTATGTTGTATTGATTATTTCCCGTCAAATAAAAATCTTAAGTCTAAAGAAAATCCCAGCTTCTTTCTTGGCATATTTGATCTACAGTTTTAAAAGTTTTAGCAAATATAAATAGTCTTTGATGAGGAATTATAATTTAAAAGCTGCTTTTTAAAAACAATAAAATAAGTAGAACATGAGCGAGCTCTCTTCTTATTCTTAAGCATAGATACTGTTTACTACCAGCAGTGAAACATTAAGTTTTCTTTTCTTTTTACTCACATTTTAACAACAAGCATTTTAATAACTCTGCTTGAGTGCTACTGAATAGAACCTAAAGCTACCACATCTTGTGTAAATCATTTGATCTCTACAGACAAACCAAGGAGATGTAACAAACTCTAAGCTAACTTTAGTCCTCATTACAAAATCTGGTGAGGAAAAAGCATTCTGATGTCACCATAACAATGAAACAAAGAAATGTTACTGCCAAAAATTCAAATTTTGCAATCATTTTAAAACTGCATTCCTTTAACTTGAAGAATATCAAAAAAAATTTTTTTATAAATTTCCAAATGCTCATATGTGTTCAAAGACATTTATATTATTAAAAATATTAATAGTATAGAAAAATGATGTACGCAAAGAAAGATTTTACAAATGACATTGAACATTAAACAGCATATTTCATAAAATGTTTTGCCGGTATACAGAGACCCTAATGGACTTTTTTAAATACAACAATAGTTCATGCTGTTAAATAGATCTCTCTGTAATGTTTGAGTTTGGTACAAATAATTAACAGGAAGCAGTTAATAATTTTTCCTACCAGTATAGCGATGCTACTAATATGAATAGAAAATATGCATATATATGTCAAATAGTGAAAGTAGATAATTTTGTTTTTTTTAACTTACTGGTAACACATATTTTTGAAGCCTGAACTGTTGACAACTTCCTAATCTTGGTCGTGTAACTTGCTCCATTGTTTGCAAGATATCTGCTCCAGTGCATCGCGATATATTCTCCATAATCTGTGGCTTAATGTTATATACTAAAGTAATTCCTCCTGCAAGTAACATGTCTTGTGCCACTCGAGCAACATTCTTCTCCACAAGTAGGATGTTAGGTTTAAGAGCAAGAACTCTCTTTATGAAGTTCTGCAAAAACGCATACTCCTGAAGCACCAGTGGATCAAGAGATGACATCTTGTTTTCAACTCTCTAAATGTATAGAAAGTGTAGCATGGCATTATTTTATGGAATCCTACATAACCATGAGCTGTTTGATATGAATTTGGATATTTTTACAATGTCATACTTTTTTTTACACCATTTAGTCATTTGCTGGTTCACATCCCATACATTGAGACAACGAGTTACAAATTCTATTCATAAATAATCTAAAAATCACTCGTTAAGTTATTATGTGGCATTACACAATTTCTTCCAAGCTAAAAAGATTACTACGCAGAAATGTAAGTATTTATTCACTTATTTAAATAAAGAATTTACAAATTGCTACTCGTGATAGTCTAGCAGTACTTAATGTATATTATCCTGAGATCAAAGTCTTGGTTGTGATTAACCTACAGGAGTTTTCAACCAGTTCTTTCAAGTAGAAACTTCTGCTCAAACAGAGAATTCTGAAATTAAACTGCCTACATTCCTACACAAAATATTTGAGACTTTTGCATATTTAGTAGAGCATCCATAAGACCAGAATGGGGACAGGTTTTTGACAGGAAACTCGGCAGAATCACACACGCCAGTGTATTTTCATCAGAAACAACAGAAAGAAAGTGTTCTTAATTCATTAAATTTCCATTTCAAGATGTCTCAAAGTCCTATCCTTTTCTGAGGCAAGCGAGGCACACCTTCCCTTTGCAACCGTGCTGTTGGATCATGGTTACTTCAGTTCCAAAGTATATATCAAATATCCATGCATATTTTAAGTCAACCTTCGATTTGAAAAAGTAAACTGGAAAAGTTTAACTATGAGCTTCTTTATGAACATAGATGCTATTGCATTACTTGTGGAACTCATTTTGATTTATTTAGGCGCCTTGTCTCAGTATATTGTAATGGAGGATTGTAGATTACAAAAGCACACCACTACACCTGCTCTAATCTGATCACCCAGAAACATTCTAAAGACAGCTGCTTTTAATTTAAATTCTTACATTGTGTAAAGGTAGTAGAGTAACCTAATTAGTGCCACATTTACTGTATGATATTTAATTAAATACAATTTTAATCCAAAAATCGTTTTAAAGGTTTTGTAGACTAAAGGTTAAGCTTTTAAAAAATATATGTTATAGTCATAGAGCAGCTATGGATCAACCAGGACATCGACACAAACAGCGGCCCAAAAAATCCTATTTTTTCCTCTTTCTAGTGCTCCAACTCCTTATCATCTTAATTTTCCCTAATATTTCTGCATAAATTGAAGTACATTCGTGATAGCAAAAGAACTGTGCCCACGATTTTTTATTTTCCAACTGGTTTGGTCAGTAATTAAATTTTTGTGTTTTACCTTACTTAGCCAAATCCTTTTATTGTGAATTTAACCGTGTAACTTGGCAACCAAAGAGAATAAATGGATTCACGGCCACAGTTTTGTTAATTAAAGTCTTATCTTCAGTTATTCAGATTTTTAAAGGAAACCGGCAATTTCATAAAGAGTTGGAGTTCTTAGAGTAAAACAGGGTAGTTGCCTTATGAAAAAAATCTTATTTCACCCTGATAATAACGATAAAAATGTTGCCTTTAAACTCCTTTTAGTATTATTAAAAGCTTATTAATTAAATTATATATATGCCACATGTTTTATGTGATGCAAAAAATCTATGATGTATTGAAGACCGTTTGTAAGGATTAACGTTATTCGTAACGTTTTTAAAGGCTTGTTAAATTTTGTGTATAAAATTAAAATTACACACTCAAAGTTATTATTTATTTGCTTAATATGTCCAGAAAAAACGCTTTTTCACATATAAACTTTTTTACCATAATTTGTAAGAACATTTCCATTGAAACATGGAAAAGAAATTTTTTCCCATTCTGATAGGGTACTCTGCTACCTTAAACAAAAGAATATTTTTTACCCAACTTCATGGATCATGTTGTAGTGTTAACTTTGGTTTTATACAGGAATATTCATTCTTGTTGCTTTATGTTCTCTGCCAATAATTCTTCTTAAAATAGGGATAAACACTGTCCTGATAACTGAGGTATAGAACCAGGGGCTAATACAGGACATATTCCATAGCGAAAAGCACTATTGAGTGTGAAATTCTTACATCAAAGATTAATCGAAAATGTCCATATAATTTTTTATTGTTGTGTTCTTTATAGTTGTTCTTTACTTAGTTAGTTACAATATACATACAAATACTGCCGAAAAGTGGTGGATTTGCACTTCTAAAATACCAAAGACACAAATAATGTCAGTGGCTTTGTCCCTGGACCCCACTGGGAGTGGCTAGCGCTGCCAAAATTCAAATCCTGTATTAGCCCTTGAGAACAAGCTTTTAATGAGAAATTAATATCTTGAAATCCATTTTCAATTAACAGAAATGAATTACAATTTCCTGTGAAGTAACTTATAAGAAAGAGGGGTATTTATGTTTTTAACATTGAGAAAATGGAAGAATTAATTACCTGATATTCTATAGCACAACTCATCATAAGAATTCTTGGTTGTAAGAAATAACCATTCATTCTCTTGTGAGCAACATTCTTTGTAAAGACAACACCACTCACACAATGACAGTCAGTTTTCAACCCACCGGCAACCTTTGTACACCAAACGTAACGTCGAATATCCATGTCATCATCACGCCGGACATCGGGAACAACCTACAAATGCAGATGTGTGGAGGAAACAATGTTTATACTGGATTACATTTTACATTATTTTATTAATCTTCACACCAAACATTAATGACATTAATGACAACTCCAAATCCATGTTCACAACTAAAGCTGGATAAATAGGCAGTTGAACTATGTATTCAGTATGATTAATAGTCACTTGTGAAAAGGACATGCACAAGTTTTATAAGAGCTGACTGAAAGAGTGCAAAATATTTGTGTTTTTAAAAGAGAATGATTTCTGAAACTAACCCAAACTTAAACTTTAGGATATAACTCTACAATTTTTCAATAGTTATCATGTCAATTTGCATACTGGATCACTTTGAGTTTGGTAAATAATATATGCTGATTTTAAAGTTGTTTCAGTTCGTGTCAATAATTTTAGACCACAAGGATTATTGGTGTTATATACTGAAGAAGCAATCGGCCAATTAAAATGTAGAAAATGATGTTTAAAAGCTGGCAAAAAGGTAAATTTTGAATGTTATGGTTTTAAGAGTATTCCATTTATTAATACACTGGGGAAAGAAAGAAGATTGAAACCGCCCAGTTCTTGCAGTAGGAGTATCAAAGACTCTAGTTGATCTGAGATTATATGTACTTAAGTTTTCCATAGGAACCATGTCCCTAAGATATGGTGCAGTTTGATTGTTTATAATTTTATAGAAAAAACATAGCCTCCTAAGAGCATCTGTTTGATAAATGTTCTAAGTCTAATTACTCATAAAGCTTTTCTCTCGAAGTTCCATATGCCTGCATTATTGCCAGTGATGCATTGTACTGGATGGATTCAATCTTATGTGAAAAACTTTCATTCTCAGGATTATCATAAATAATATTGCCATAATCCAGATGAGGTCTCACAAAAAAATTATAAATATTAACCAAAGTATGCCTGGGTAAGTATTGGTATAAACAAGAAATTAATCCTATATCTTTATTAGCTTTAGCAATTTTCTCTTTTAGATGATGGTTGAAAGAAAGTTATTTGTCTAACACCATACCAAGATGCTTGTGGAAATCTTTAGAATATATATTATTTTCATTAAATGTTAATGCTGGAAGTTATGTATTTGAGACCTTAGTCTTTCTTTTGCCTGTTTAGAAGGGTCTGGATTAAAAGACATCTTCCACTGAAAAGCCCATTTTGTAATTAATTTTAGATCCTCATTTAAAATACTTGATGACCGTATGTTATCAAACATAACAGAAAATAGTGATGTGTCATCAGTAAATAACTTTACATTAGATTGGAGGCCACAAGGTAAATCATTAATAAAGATTATAAATAATAGTGGTTCTAGGATTGATCCTTGAGGTACACCAGCCATTACTTCTTTCCAGGTAGAACACTGTCCACTAAGGACTACTCTTTGAAATCTGTTGGACAAAAAATTTGTGATTAGTTTTAATAATGGCCCTTGTATGCCATATGATTTGAGTTTGAAAAGTAAACGTTCATGGGAGTTGAGATATACACAAATCTTGTTTTTGAAATCCAGATTGACATGGCGAGAAAAGATTATTATCGTTAAAATGTGAGTGTATGTTATTGTATATACATTTTTCATATATTTTCCCACATATAGGCAGAAGTGATATTGGCCTGTAGTTTTTTAACAGATTCTTACTATCTTTTTTTGTGAACAGGTAAAACGTTGGCTTTTTTCCATTCATCAGTGTATATAGCAGATTTAATAGCAGTTTCAAAAAAAAATTTAAGAGGAAGAATTATTGATTCACCACACATTTTAACCATTCATATGCATACACCATCAAAATCGTGTGACTTATTAATATTGAGAGACTGAATGATTGAACTTATTTCGTTTTCACTAAAAATGAGATTATTTAATATTTTATTGGATTTTACTGAGAAAGTAGGTAGAGTACTTGTGTTTGAAATAAATTAATGTACACTGATTGGCAAAGAAATCATTGAATAAATTAATTTTTTCTGAAATATCCGTGTCAAAATTATTATTTATGAGAATTGGTGGGATTAGAGGAATTTTCCTTGTGTGCAAGAATTTGTTAACTATTGGCCAATATACCTTAGTACTTATATGTGGTTCATTTAATTTTTCACCAAGAGAAGAAAAATATATTGTCTTATCTTCATTGATTAGATTGGTTGGTATATTCTTTACTGGGAAATATCGCCCAAGGTCTAAGTGACGCCCTAGCTTGCGAGGGTGTTACGATGACCGAGGGCGATTTTCCTGGTAAAGAATATACCAAACAGTTATTATTGTATTTATTAACTGGCTATAGCTCATGGAAACCAGGCAAAAAATAAAAGATTCATGTAGCTAATGTTTATTAGCATATTCAAATGATATGGTTTAACTTTTCTACAAAACATTTATTTACAATGACCATATTTGGAAATTCGAACTTGTAGCTACTTCAACAGAACTTGCTCAAAAATGTATTTTTATTCTTTGTTGCTTTTCAAGGATTACTCGACGGGGTTTATGGTTTTCTAGCTATGTGTTTTGCTGTATATCAATGTTAAAAACAGAGTTTCATATATTAACACAAAACATGGATTAATCTCTGGTTGCACCTTTCCTCGACTGGTTGGTTAATAACAAGCAATGTTAGTTATATTTTGGAGTACAGCACTGGACAGCACAAACTAACTTAGTAAATTAGCTAGACATTTTTGCTGCTGATTATTAGAAGCAATGTGGTACCTTTCAAGTTTCTATGTGTAACGCAAAAGAAACCAAGAATGGTGAGTCGTATTTCTTATTACTTGCGGGTCTTCTGCTTGTGAAGAACCCATAGATGTAGACTGAACACCTACGTCCCCCAATTTCATACGCTTTAGGATTGAAACTTTGTTGTTCTTGCTTGTATGCTTAAAATTTATTTACATAAATAACTACCATATTGGGTTGCTAAGCACGGAAGGTTATTATGTCTTCATAAAGACAGGCCCAGAGTTAAGGCCTTTTCAGCCAATCAAAAGGCTCTATTTTCTGTACTGGAATGCTCAAAATGGCTGCCAGTTAATAATATGTAATATAGAATGTTGTAAATTTAGTACTCCCGTTTTTAACATAATGTTAATATATTTTTGCTTTTTCTAAAATAGATTCCTTTATTTTTGTACTCATCCAAGGAGGATCCTTATCATTACAAATAATGGTTTTATTAGGCACAAAATTACTAAAAACATTTATAAAACATTCAGTAAGGAATTTGACTTTTAGCATTGACATGAAGATATTTCATTGCTTTACCCCGATTGACTTGTAATAAGCTTCTTTCAATTAAATGAATATTAGCTTTAGAGTAGTCCCAGATTAGATGTTCATATGGAGGAGGAAAAAGAATCTGAAAATTTATTTTTGAAAAAATAATTTGATGATGACATCTTGGAAATAACGAAGGGTGAGCACCAGATTCAGTAATTAAATTAGGTTGAGAAGTAAATAATAAATCAATACAAGAGTCTGAGTTAGGGAGGATATGACTAGGATTGGAAATCATTTGACTTAAGCCGTGAAGAGAGGAGATTTCATCTAAATCTAATCCTTGAGAGTTGTTAATATCATCTACCCACCAATTAGTATTTCTTGCATTAAAATCACTATGAAAGATAGTAATATATGGATTATTATTATTAATATTAATGATAGTTTGCTCCCAATCTTTTTGAACTTATCAAATTCCTCTATAGTTTGACTAGGTGATCTATACAAAGATGCAATAAAACATTTTTTATTACCAACTTTTAATTCACAAATTAAACATTCATCTAGTGAGGACATATTAATCTTTGGAGTTAGAGGTAGCTGTTCCTTATAAAAAATACACACACCGCCTCTCTTAGTATTAGAAGGATGATCAGCACATGCTAAAGAGTAACCTGTTAAACTTAATATCTATTATCATCATAAGTAAGTTGAATCTAAGAATGTTTCTGATAGACAAACAATATTAAAGTTATGTATAGCAAGGTATGCTTGAAGAAGTGGGATTTTAACAAAGTTATCAGTTGTTAAAAAAACTATTAAGGTTCCAATGACAAACACTTAGCAATTGTAAGTTGACATTATTTGGACCGGGATTAGTCTCGATATCCAAAGAAAAGAAGAGTACTGCTTTTGCATACCATAAATAGTAAAGTAATAAGATGGACATCATCAATTTATTTTGTGATCTAACGGAAACGTGCCATAAATGTTTTATTAAAGATATAAGTAAACCTAAAACCCAGGTCATTAGATAAGTTAATAATGAGTACTGGGATCGATGAATGGTTGGAGGATTTAAACCTGTTAAACATTCCTACGCATACCCTACATTGAGTGATAGATATCCCCATGGATACCATCAATAAATTCTTTGATAACCTCAGTTAAATCATCAACAAATCTTATGCAATTAACATTATTAACTATCGTAAATGATCGAATAAACCACCAGTCTCGAATAAGCCCCTACTTCGAATAACCCTTCACCTTGTGTTTGCTAATAAGCCCCCATTTCAAATAAGCCCCAGGGGGCCTATTTGAATTTTTTTTTCTTATGTGATGATGTGATTTGGGTACTTTTTAGGGTGTGAAAATGGGAAGTGGTGCTAAAATTAATGTGATAGTGTGATTAGGTATCCTATTGTGATTGTGAAAAGCCAAATACCTCAAAAATATTGTGATTATGTGATTATGGTGAAAGAGGTGTGTGATTTTGTGACCCATCTACCCAATAGGGGAGCCCGTTTTAATGATTTCTTCATTTGCAGAAAATAATAAGCCCCCATCTCGGATAACCCCCAGTCTCGAATAAGACCCCCTCCTAAAAAAACGCAATTACAAATAAGCCCAATAGCCCCCGGGGGCTTATTCAATCATTTACGGTTGTCGTATTCTACTGGGACCAAATAAATATAAAAGTGTACATAAACAAAAACACCAAACAATACATAATAATTAAAAAATAAAGAGAAATGAAACATAAAATGTATAACGCAATGGTTTACGAATTGGCATAGAGGTACCCCTTAGGTGTTGTATAAATTATTTTCTAGTAGTTTAGGATTTGACATGTAGTTTGTTGTAAAATAATATACAAAAAAGGTTTTTTAAAGAGAAATCAATAAGTAATCCAAAACTGTGAAAAGACATTCATTTTAAACTAACACTTGATATACGTTCTTTAAGATCGTCAATTGTATTGAAAAAGAACTCTTTTCTGGTAACAGAGTGAGCCTTCAATTGGCAATTCAAATCTGAATAAACATATACTACTTTATTTTTAACGCTATTAACATAACTTCTTGCATCTTTGAGCAAATTATAGTGTCGTCTCATTAAATCCAACTGGCATGTCACATTTCCTGTCAGCTTCTTTCTGCTTCTGTAAAATCGACCATGGTGGTGAAATGTTGTAAACCTCACAATGATGCTCTGAGACTCCACTCCTGAATTTTATACTTTGTATTTTGGTCCTATACGATGGGCACAATCGATAACAAGATCAGGTACGTCAACCTCCATTTCTTCAATTTGTTTCTCAACAATGACTAAAATGTCCTGTCTTTTCTTCCTCAGAAGAGGGAACACCATTATGTGAAAACATAAGTGACGCCCATATTGTTCAAGGTCTTCAGTAGCATTTTGTAAATTATTATTTGAATGCTTTAATGACCCTGAAGCATTTTAACAGACTCCAACTTTTCGATGCATTTACCTTGAGCCTTGATAATTTCATCTTGAGTTTTAATTATTTCCAACACATTTCTTTCCTTACCACTTCTTTAATTTCCAGTACAATTTTCTCCTGTAAGTTACGAAACAGGTTGTCTAAATAAGTGTATAAGTCTTCTTGTGCAATGACGGAGGAGCGAGTCTCAATAGGCATACTTTCAAGAGACAAATTAAATACTTACAATAATACTTTTTAAAATGATTTCTTCATGCATATTCAGTTGATAAATAAATAATTTAACTTTTTAAACATAGAATCACATCACAAATATTAATCCACCAAAACCTCTATGAAATTCTTATTCTCTTATACCATCTCGTAAACACATCTCCACTCCATGGCGACTAATTACTATAAGTAATATATTCTGGTCTGCATTATACCATAATAACAGGGCTAATATCCTTAGGAAATGAGTGTTACTTAATATCCCTTCATCAGAGAATGAGCTCAGCACTCAACCATGTTTGTTTTTCCTTTTGCGGGTTTGATGTCATAAAAGCAACATGTTAAATGCAAATGGTGGCAAATATGATGGAAAATAGTGTAAGAAATTCTATGATTTTTTGTGACATTATTTATTAATCAAGTCCTTCTTAACATAAAGAAAAAACATGCAGTTTTTATCCAAAATCTTTGTTCTGCTTTAAAATAGAGAACAACGAACCTTTTCACTGACTTTTGAAATGAATGGCATAATGATATCTTCCCACATATGGACAAGGTTGTCTTGTTTTAGAAGTTGCTCAAGTAAAGCATGAATATGGTGATGAGCTGCAACACTGAAATATAAAAATAATTAATTAGATATTCAACTCAGAAAAATATATTTTTCAAAATCTTGTGGAAGTTTGTAGAAAAAGAAATAATAGTATTAAAATCAAATGCTCCTTTTGTGTAATTACATTGTTTATATATTATATATAATTTTAACATAAGTTAACAAATTTTCATTGTGACCATGCGCACTTGAGTTGAGTGAAAGCTCGATACATGGATGGACTGTCGTTAATATGTTGTGTTTTTGGATAAGTTAACATATTTGATTTTGTCACACTTCTGAATGGATCTTCTTTGTTGTTGTCAATCAGTTTGGAAATGTGTGACCATGATGGGGGACATGGCCTGTTCAAAACGTCCATATAATGTTTATGTGTTTGTGTATACCACAAGTCAAGTCAGTAATACAATAGCAATCTTTAGTCCCTTTTGCCAGTTAAATATTTTTGTATACATAACTGGTAATAGCATATTACGATGTTGCAAATGAACTATATAACCACTACCACTAGTAGTGTGGGTTATGAGTTCAAATCACAGTGCAAATGTCAAACTCTTCGCATAAATTCATTATATTCATATTTATGGAAGACAACATCTTCATTAATGTACAGTTAGTTAGTTAGTTTCATGATATATTTCACTGTTTAAGAAAGTTACATTTATATATAATAATACTATGCAATAATATCTAATATATGTAACATTACAATGTAAATAATACTCTTTTTTTACATAAACTGGCTACAGCGAGCAGAAGACTAAAAGAGTCTTACCATCAAGCCCCATTGAAGCAAATAAGCATTGAGTTTGTAGTTAGTCAAAATAATTTAATTAGAACAGCGTTAAAAATATGTTGTTTCATTTTCAATAACATTAAGAATTCTGTGTTTAAGATTTTTCTTAAATAATGTCAGATTTAGCGACATTTTGCATTCATTGTCCAAAATCCTGTTTCATAAGTAGGGTCTTCGATTTAGAATTGCATAGCTAGAAGTTTTAGAAGTAATTTTAGGCTGTTAAAAGTTGTTTGCTGAATACCTTGTTGGATATATGTGGTTTATCCCTTTCATGTTGTTGATAAAAATATTCAGTGCTAAATTATGCTTAATTTTGTACATAAAAAGCAAAGTTTGATAAATATTAATTTGATAAATATTAAGAGCATTTAAATAATAACTTAAGATCTTAGCAGATCTTAGTACAATGTATATATATTGTTCAATACCATACCTACAATAAGGAAGCTTGCATCATAGAGGCATGATAAATATGTCTACTAAGATCACCTAGTTAGGATAATTTACTTACATTTACCTGGTGAATCTTAAATTGAAAATCAACATCACACTTAGGTACTGTGGTAATGAAATCACCAAAACCACATCACAGAAGAACAGAGGGTGTCTCAAGATTGGTCAATTTGGGGAAATATCAGTAAAATAGGGCACTTTCTGCCTATTTGATCAAAAGACACTGGCAGGTGTGATTTTACCATGCTCTCTACACAATAGTACCCTATTATTGCTCTGTGGACACATTATTATTGCTCTGTGGACACATTAGGAATAAGCAATAAATGGTCCTAAAGCTGCAAGATATCTCAAATACATTACCATCATGATTATAGATTACAAATGTGCTTAATCATATCTGCCTTTGGAGGAAGGATGTGCAATATCAGGCCTCTAACATGTAAAAAAGGAAGCATTACTTACCTCAGTCGGTCACGTGCTAACCTCTCACCATTATCATCTTTACCACATTCATCTGAACAATCTTCACCTTGTATCTCTGGTTCAGTGTTTGGCCTTGGGAACACAACTCCATGTAAGATATCATCTGTGAGATGAGAAGATGGTTTTAAAACTTTCTTCTTTGTAGCTGCCTGATGACCTTCTACACAAACATATGTATCCAGTGGGAGTGGAGGAACATGTGTAATAAAAGAGACTTTTGATGCTTGGTCATAGATCTCTTTATTAACATCAAATTCGAGCTATAAAATATACATAAAAGATACACAGATCTACAGTGTAAAAGATACACAGATCTACAGTGTAAACAGATCTACAGTGTAAACATACTCTTATGCTGGTTGCTTCTTAATGCAGTAGGTTCAGATTATTTAGATAAGAGAGCTCTGACCAGAGCAACAAATAAATTATTTTGTAAATAACTATTTTACAATTTTTACAAAAGCTTTTTGGAAAACATTTCACCTATAATTATAAAAAATACATAAGAATTGATAATTATTCTATGACTGTAGATAAAAAAATCCACTTTTTTCCAATCCAAACTCTCATAGCTACCTCTACCGATGTTTACTTTCTGTAATCAGTCTGGCCATGCTCAATATAAGAGAGTGTGTGCTATTGTTTTCTCTGAGACTGGAGACTAATTTATATTAATGCATGCTTGATGTAATATTATGAAATATTTTAATTCCTTCATCTTCTTACTTACAGCTTGCAAAACTGTAAAAAAAAATTATTACACTACACCAATCACGATTAAGAAAACAAAAACAATAGAAATTGAAAATTAGGACACGACACAAACTATTTGAAAACAGTGTCAACACATTGTTTACACCACATAATAACAATGTTTTAACCCTAAACATGTCAAATTTAGTTACACATTTTCAAGTAAAAAATCACAAAGCACTCATTGTAATCTGGGTAGAAAAACTATCAAACTGATATGATTGATAAGTGATAAACTGATAACTAGACCATTAGGACCGGGCACATAATTATATAAAAGATTTTCAATTAACAAAGACTCAATTGTCGTGACAGTTTCTAAGCTACCATTTTGTCTCAATCCTTCAGTTGATGTTGAAGAGAGAAACAATGAAAATAAGAAATTATCATAGTAATAGTATCTAAGATGTAAACATACAAATTATTTATTTATTATTTAACACCTAGACATAGAAAGATAATAAGTTTTGTATGATTTTTTCTGTCTGAACACTTCAGCATCTAATATATTTAAGCATAGAATACATGTGATTGAAAGTTTCCAGTGTCATGGAAACAGGTTTCCTAGTTTAATTAACAGAACCTGTATTTACATAGTCATTTCAAATAACTTTTCATAATAAGTATACTACTGTACAAAATGGTGAACTGTCTATAGCTGCCAATTTTTCTTGATCTCTAAATTAACCATTCAACCCAAGTTGTACAATATTAACAAAAATCTCATTGGCTATGTTGTTGCCAGCAGAAACAGCACTATTGGTCTGTTCCAGTAAGTAAAATGAAGGGGTTATGTGCAAATACCTTCTGTGGATCAAGTTTCATCTGAATTGATAAATCTGCCTTTTTCACATGTGTTTCTGATGTCAAGACATGGTCCAGATCAAGATGGCGGCCTAATAATAAACATTCCAAAAATAAATATAGTTACAATGAAATTAATTTAAAATTATCTCCAATTATAGCTTTCAGACTTTGATGGAAAACATGTCTCTGTAGGAGAGCTGAAAATATATGAGTATTTGTAGCATTTTTAAGTTCCAAAAATGACTGTAACATGTGACTGGCTATAGGAAAAAAATTGGCTGTGAAGAAGCATTCCTGATCATTTTCCAAGGCAGAAAAATTGGGAAATCGGCCGTGCGAACGCATTCATGATCGTTTTCTAAGGTTAGAAAATCGGAAAATAGGCCATGAAAAAGCATTCACAATAGTTTCCTAAGGCTGTGGAATCGGAATATCGGCCGTTACAAGGCATTCCTGACTGTTTTCGAAGGCTGGAAAACTTATGATCGGTCGTGAAAAAGCAGTCCTGATCATTTACTAAAGCTAGAGCATTGGGAAATCGGCACTGAAAAGGCATTCCTGATCGTTTTCTAAGGATAGAGAATCTGAAAATCGACTAGGATCGACTATGATCTACGTTTT
>JANTOQ010079158.1:0-15162 GCA_027564595.1 Bythotiara depressa | reverse complement strand
TGTATGTAATGTAATGCAGCTGTATGTAATGCATCTTGCAATTTGGCTTCTTCTTCTTCTTCTTCAAAATTACATAATTTATCATCACATTTCTTTTCATAATTTTTCATCATATTATTTCTCAGCATTTTCTATTTCGTTCATTAATCGCTCCATTTTGTTTGCTAATTTTCAAAGTGTTGAAATTATGGTAAATAGTTCTAGAATGCTGCTACACAAGGGCAGGTTGTGGGTCATCTTAGTTTTCATCAGCCTATAAAAAATAACTTTTGTCTTAAGCATGTTTTCTTTTAATTGTAACCATTTATGCATGTTTGAAACATTCTATCAGGAACATGTATCAATCGGATAACAATGATGTATTGTAGAAATAGAAAGATGTTTAGAGTTTTTAAAACCATTTGAATGTGTTTGAAAAATTTAACAGTGAGAAAAAAATGACAAAAGTACCAAGCATTATTTTAAGTTTCATTATCTGGTGTGTTATAAATGTTTTCATACTATACTCGTATTCTTCTAAAAATAATTGAAATTGCATAATAGGGTTTGCTCTCATCATTGTATAACAATAACGTTAAAACCTTTACACTGTTAGTATTGAATGAAAACAGTTTGATATATTCTAGCACTCATCACAGTTTTTATGTTTTATGTGTTATAAGTGGAGTTTCAAAATGTAAAGTTCTTATTTT
The DNA here is from genome assembly GCA_027564595.1 of Bythotiara depressa. NCBI lineage: Eukaryota > Metazoa > Cnidaria > Hydrozoa > Anthoathecata > Bythotiaridae > Bythotiara > Bythotiara depressa. The sequence continues at coordinate 14,470 of JANTOQ010079158.1, read as the reverse complement.
TTTATTTTCTTTGTACATTATGTTATATATAAAGTCCTGTAACTTAGGGCCCAACTGTCATACTCTTCAAGAATTGAAAATCATGTATGTACTGAATTCTTGTGTAATAATTATCATGCTATTGTTGTTAATTTGGACTTCTAACAAATTTGTTAACCATTCCTTTTCTGCTTTTCCAACTTTACAATAGATTTCCTCATAATTTGACCACTCCTTCGAAGAGGTCTTGTATGTAACAAAAGAAACAGCTGTGCAGGTTAATGTGAGTCTGATATAGAAAAAGGCCCTTCAGTGGTGGTGGAATACTATATGAGCTGATTTTAATTAGGTCATTAATAGGCATTAGATGCTGGGAGTTTTTCATTATCAATCATAGAACACGATATAGATATTTTGGAGGTGGGAGGCCTGTATTTTTTGGAAGGCCATATAAAATTTGTAAATATAATCTAAATATAATTATTTTGAAATTCAATTCATTTTTCTGAAACACATAAGATAATCTAGAATCCTAAACTTAGATTTAGGTAAATATGTATCAAGGGTATTATTGGAAGTTTCTGGTTATGTTTGTTGAATGTAATTAAGAAAAAAAGCACCTTTACCAAAACCATTTGAGGGAAGTGTTGAGTCTGGAATATATTGAACCTATCATATGACTAGTGTTTCATAAATTTCCTTTTGAACATTACTTTCTGCAGCTGGATTACAATGAGAAGAAAGCCAATAGTTGAGCTGAACATAGATAATCTTTTGTTTACTGTAACCTGACTCTGGCATAATAAAGAGATGGAGATTTTTGTTTTTCTCTAAGAGGAACAATACTGAAATGCCCCATTTGAGGAGGAATTAAAGTTTGAATACAGCAAACATTTTACACTTATTGGTATCTCAATATTAATTATTCTAATTTTCCCAGATTTGTGTATAACTTGTGTGTCAAATGTTTTATTCTTTCTCTAGATATTATATACTAATGGAAAGGAAAACACAGATTATATTATGTCGTTGGATGGGCCCTCGTCACTATCTTGTTTTGGCAATCTCTCTTATGGCTGTTGCATTTATTTCTGCTTATGCAATAGCAGTTGGTTATGAACATATCCCATATCTTTTTCCATATATCAGTGGTGCTGGAACAAAGCCTCCTGCAAGTTGTGTATTTGGTCTCTTCTTAGATCTTTCTGCTGTGTTTTTCTTTGTAACATTGTACCTTCGTCATGGACAATTAGAGAAATATGGTCCAGCAGATAATAAATGGTTTCATATAGTTAATGATATTGCAGTACTTCTTGGATTTTTGTGTGCAATTGGTATAACATTAGTGGCAAATTTTCAGGCAACCAATGTTCCAATAGTTCATAGTATTGGCGCTTTGATGGCATTTTGTATTGGTATTATTTACTGTTGGATACAAATTTATTTGTCATATGTTACTATTGACATTGGAATGATATCAAGGTTAAAGTTTTCAATCAGATGTATTTTCTCCGTTGGATTAACTCTGTTTTATATATCTACAACTGTATGTGCTGACAAAGCTGATGCAGTCTTTGGAAATGTGAAAAGTAATCACACCGAACTTCATTGGGGTTCTAATGATCCAGTATGTTTTTGTTTTTTTCATCTTTGTATAATTAAGTTGTTTTCTTAAAGTTTTATTTCACTTACATTTTCTTCTATTAAATTTAATTTTAATTTTGATTTTAGAAATATTTAACATTTTAACAGTGTGAATGAGAACAATCACGTCAAACTTTCAATAACAAACACAGTTTGTGAATCATTACAATATTTTGGAGCTGAACATGTGTTTGAAAAGTTATTATAATAACAGATGACAATGATTAGTGCCAGTCTTTTAATTTTCCAATTTTAAATCAACAACTCGGTAGTTTTTCACAAACGATTGTCCTAATTGTTATTTATATTTCACAAAATTACTTTTCAGCCTTCTTTTATTCAGAACGTATTATATTTTTTGAAACATAAGTTGAAACAAACCTTGATAACTTGCAGAGACCACATTGGCTTTTTTATAAATATATTTTGATGTTGTCTATTGGAGGAGGTTTTAATAATTTTTAATAATTGAAATTCCTCCATAGAACTTATTAGCAATTATTTAAATCTTCTGTTTATTCTTTCTTATCTTTTAGGGATATACCCTTCATCTTGTTAGTACCTTCTCCGAATGGTTGATGGCAGTCTGTTTAATGTTTTTCATTTGTACATTTTATGGTGACTTCAAAGGCATAATTGTGTCGGTTTGTATTGATAATAATATCATTGTTACTGAAAGTGATATGCCCTGTCTAGTTACTGCTGACATTTCATGAATTGCTAATGTTCCTGTTACAGTTTTACCTGATTGGAACAAGATGGATGTTACTTTTAAATTTTATATTAAAATTGTGGTTGTTGCATGGTGAGATTGTTTTAATAATTTTACAATGTTTAAAGTGGTTCATATTGGTATATATGAGAATACCAGCAATGCTGAACAGTTTCTCCTCATCCTCTTCAACTCTTATCTTATTTTTTGTTTCACTGAAAAAATATTAAAATGTCTAATGTATTAGAATTACATTTAATTCTCATTAAAAAAATATACCTTCTTAGCTACTCTGTTTTTATGGTGAAGCTTCATAATCATTCTTGGAATGTATTTTATTTATAGCCATTAATTAGCTTTCAATGAGAAATGTGAGAAACTTGAAACAATGCATTTAGAATTATAAAAGAAATCCTGACAATCCTTCATCAATAATTCAGCCATGTAATGCATGGAATTTTTTAAGCTTGTAATATGCCAAGAAAATGTGGAGCTTAGGTATAAAATAATATATAATTTATGTTTATATTCAGAAACTGTAACCTCTTTGCTTTTCATGAGGTAATTTACTGTGCTATTGTCAATGTATGTTTTGCATTTCATTTTATATTGGTACAATAGATTTATTCAGTTGGTTTAATTTTAAACACATGCACTAAATTTGTAGGTGAAAATTATCTGTATTTTTATTTTTCTAAAGTATTATTAACTAGAAGGATATTGTTTTGTTATTATACACTACACTATTTACTATGGATTCAAGCACTTTACTAATTTTTATCTCACAGAATATTGTTATTATAATTTACTGTGGGGAATCTGTATAAATATACAAATGTGACATGATTTGTGGGAAAGGTACAAGTCTGTGGAATGTAAAATTGAAGTTGAAGACATAAAAATATTTCCATTCCCAAACAATCCAGAAATTACTTTAAGCTTTTTTGACTGAGTAGTTACTAAAGTTTCGGAAGAATGAACAAGAAATTGATTAATTTAAAACTTCAAGTATTTATTTTACATAGATTTCTTGAAGATGTTGTAAACGAAGCATTAAGCCCAAACACAAACACATGTTTTACTTCCTTGACAACATTTAAAGGGAAGCCTTTATACCCAGGTTATAGAGACTAGTCCCATTTTAGCACAAGCAATTTCCACCTTTTGGATAGCAAACTGGTATTTTCCGAAGACGCTACAAAGGATTTGTAAACCATCAATTACCTTTACAGTTAGTCTATCTTTACTGCCAAGAAAGACTTTTTGCTTCTATCTTCAATTTCTCCAATCATGTTCCCACTTTCTTTTGCACATGGTTAATGATTAAACATGTAATTTGTATAAACAACCTCCATATTATGGGCAGAGACTGGTAGTTTTATTACACATGCATGGCTAGCCTTCCAGAAGAATGTTTACAATAGCGGCACATAGCCTCAATATCAAGAACTTTGCCATTATCTATATATATTGCTGCAGCATAGCCATTGAGTAATGAATAACCATGTCTATGTCTGCTTCTATCAGATGAAAATACTATTATCAGCAACAGAGTCTGGTTGATAGTCTCTGCTGCTTGATGGTGTTGTTTTAGTGGGTGGGACTTTTGGCTGTCGAGATTTTTTCCTCTATATTCATAACAAAATTACAACATTAAAAAAACTTTTAATAAATAAAACAAGATTCAAACTAAAATATTAAGACATGGACATATAAATATAAAAAAGGACAAAACAAGGCAAGAATATGGCAATGATATCTGCAATATATAGAAACATAGGGGCAGTACTAGGAAATGTATCTTACATAAGAGGCTCCTTGAATCTTTTAGAATGAAGAATTAATTCAATTACATTATTGAAAATGCATTGGTTAAGAGTGATATCATAAATATCACGCCCATAAAGGAGAATACATACTACCTCAGAGCTTTTTAAAGGTAGGAGACAAATGCCATTAGCATGAAGATTGTTAAAAGTTACTGTATGGAGCGTGGAAATGTTCCACAAAAGCAAAACAGGCTTATAGGATTTTGAAAATTATGACAAAATTTATGCTCTCTAAGCTGACTGAGTCTAGTTAATAACTTAAGTCCATGTGGGTGATTAATATGGTAATCAGGTGCTGCATTAGGTCTAATAAATTTCAGTAAATATTTTTTAAATGACATAATTGTGGGAGAATTTGGATATTAGTATCTAGTTGTATCCAATTAAGAGCACAGGGTGTAAAGAAAGTGGATTTAAAATGATTTGACCTGGCAGGGATTATTCCAAGCACTTTTCTTCTACCGGTAAACGGTAGTAGAAACTCAATCTTTAATTGAGTTTTTAAACTCAATATTCTTGTCAGAATTGTTTTAACTAAACTCTGAGTAAAACACTGTTGCATACAATAGATATCACAGAGAAACTCATCATGATAGCAATATTATGCCCACTTCTGTGTTGTTTTGTACTGTTTTGCTTATTGTGTCTCCTCCTCCATGCTCACATGTACATTCTTGGTGAGGAATATTTAGACCCATGTGCGGCAATTCACATGCCATATTCTCTGGGCATGTGCGGTGAAAGTCATTAGGCTGTAGCCCTTTTTTAACATAATAATTTTTCGTTTATATCATGTAAAATCGCGGCAAAGCATTTTTTTAATGTAAGAAACTATCGTTCATAGCTCGTAAAATCCCTGTAAAACCATGTGATAACATAAGAAATCTTCTATGAAAAATCGCAGCTAAACAATTTTAACGTAAGAAATCTTCGTTTGTAGCACGTAAAATCACGTCAAGGCAGTTTTGTAACGTAAGAAATCTTCGATCGGAGCACGTAAAACTGCTCTAATAGCCCGTTTTTGCATAATAATTCTTCGCTCATATCATGTAAAATCGCGATAAAGCAGTTTTAAACGTAAGAAATTCACGTCCATAGCACGAAACATTGCTGTAAAAACATGCTTTAACATAATAAATCTTTGTATGTAGCACGTACAACAGTTGGTAAAGCTTGTTCTAGCGAAAGAATTCTTCTTCATATCATGTACAATCGCGACAAAACAGTTTTCTAATGCAAGAAATCTTCGCTCGTAGCATGTAAAAGCCTGTTTCAGCATAAGAATTCTTCGTTCATATCGTATATCTTCTGGGTGCGCGCGGTAAAAGTCATTAGGCTGTAGCCTTTTTTTAACATAAGAATTCTTCATTTATATCATTTAAAATCGCGGCATAACGTCAGAAACTATCGTTCGTAGCTCGTAAAATCGCTGTAATAGCCTATTTTAACATAAGAATTATTCTTTCATATAATGTAAAATTGTGGCAAAACAGTTTTTTAACGTCAGAAGTCTTTGTTTGTAGCACGTAAAATCGCGGCAAAACAGTTTTTTAACATAATAAATCTTTGTTCATGGGACGTAAAACCGCTGTAATAGCCTGTTCTAGCGTAAGAGTTACTCATTCATATCATGTAAAATCGTGGTAAGACAGTTTTTTAAAATAAGAAATCTTCATTTGTAGCACGTAAGTTCGCTGTAAAACCATGTTTTAACGCAACAAATCTTTGTTGATGACATAAAAAAATCGCAGTAAGCAAGTTTTTATGGTAAGAAGTCTTTGTTCGTAGCACGTATAATCGCTGTAAAACCATGTTTTTATATAAGGACTCTTCGTTCTTATTAAATAAATTAGCTGTAAAAACCATGTTTTAATGTTTGTTTGTTCGTTCGATCGCAGTGTGCGTAATGTTTTATGGCCGCCACTATGATTTTCTTACTTACTTTCTTACTTATTTTTTTACCATTTTCTGGTGATCTGAAGTCTGCAATATCAAATTTTCCCCCTTTTTTTTCTCACGGAGACACTAAACAATATTCACAGGTAAACGAAAACTCAATCTTGAAAATAAAAACGGTGGTAACCTAAAGTGCTTGGAATAATCCCCACCTGGGGACTGCGAAACTGAAGACTCTGCAGGATTGAAGGTTATGAGATAATGTTCCTTGTTTTAGGTAACAAATTTAGTAAATATGCTGGAGTTTCATCACTATTAATAATTTTATAATAGAAGTATAATCTCCTATACCATCTCCTATCTCTTAAACTCTCTAGTCCTAACTCATGCTAAAGCTTTTCATGATTGATACCAAATATGGCTCTTGTAATTTCTAGTGAAGCATTGTATTGAATGGATTCAATTTTATTGCACAAAGCTTCATTAGATGGGTTGTTGTAGACTAATGTCTCCCTAATCAAGATGAGGTCTTATAAATTATATGTAAATGTTGATTTGGGTATTACGTGGTAAGAAATTAAAAAGACCCCTAATTAATCCTTATCCCTTTGTTGGCTTTTTGAATTTTTTCTATAGATGATTATCGAAGTTAGCTTTTTATCTAATGTCATACCTAAATGCTTATGTGTTTTGTGCGTAGAAATAGTGTATTGTTAAAGGTGAGAGAGTACCAGAGGATCAGTATTACATTTCTTAGTTGAGAATAATACTTCCTCACCTTGTTTGGAAGGATCTGGATTGAATGACATTAAATTAAAAGCCCAGTTATATATCAACCTTATAGATCATTGTTTAAAATAGTAGATGACAGAATATCATCATGCATCACTTGGAACAGAGAGGTGTCAACAGCAAAAAATTTAACATTAGTTTTCAGCCCATCAGGGATATCATTTATCTAGATAAGAAAAAAGAATGGACCAAGAATGTGGTCTGACCATTTAAGACCATTCTTTGCATTCTATTTGTGAAGAAGTTCTTAATAAGATTTAAGAGGACCTTCGATATCATGTGACTCATGCTTATATAATGAACCATCGTGCCACTTATTGAATGCTTTAGATATGTCTAAGAATACACCATGTGTTTCAAGTGTGTTTCAAGAGAAGCACAAGTGTCAAAAACGTAAGTAGATTTCATGAGTTATATATAGCTAATAATTGAGAGATACAAGAATCCACTTAACGAAAACCAGATTGACAAAATGAAAAAATATTAATTTTTTCAAAGTATAAAGTGTGTCGTAAATACATTTTTCAAAGATTTTTCCACATAAGGCAACCAAGAGTAATTTTGTTAAGATATTTTTATAATTTTTTTACGAATAAGAACTACATTAGCTTTATTCCTTTGGTTGGATAAAACCCAGAGTATCTACATAAATTATATACAGAATCTGTATATAATTGTTAACAATTTTTGGTGAGATTCAATTTAACACGTATGTTTTTAAACGATTTTCCATTTCTGAAAAATAGTGTACTATGTCTGAAGGTACTGAAACGCACAACTATGCTTTGAATGTGTTTTGATGTGTCTTTATACATGAATCTATCCCACTCTATGTGCCCTGCCTAGGACACATTCATGGATATCTAAATTTGCTTCTTTAATTTTTTCTTTCACTACTTGATCTGCTGTTTCTTTTTCAACTACTGAACCATCTTCCATTCTCAAACACTGCCTTCTGTTGAGGATGATTGTGATGATATTTTTTCTGCTGTTTTGATTGAACAAGAGCTGCTCAGCATGGATTTTTCTCTAAAATCAGTGAGTGGAAATTCAACAATAGACACAGGAATTACAGTAATAACACAGTAAAATCAGAGGCTGCACTAAATATTATACATAGATGACCATTCTTTGCATTCTATTTGTGAAGAAGTTCTTAATAAGATTTAAGAGGACCTTCGATATCATGTGACTCATGCTTATATAATGAACCATCGTGCCACTTATTGAATGCTTTAGATATGTCTAAGAATACACCATGTGTTTCAAGTGTGTTTCAAGAGAAGCACAAGTGTCAAAAACGTAAGTAGATTTCATGAGTTATATATAGCTAATAATTGAGAGATACAAGAATCCACTTAACGAAAACCAGATTGACAAAATGAAAAAATATTAATTTTTTCAAAGTATAAAGTGTGTCGTAAATACATTTTTCAAAGATTTTTCCACATAAGGCAACCAAGAGTAATTTTGTTAAGATATTTTTATAATTTTTTTACGAATAAGAACTACATTAGCTTTATTCCTTTGGTTGGATAAAACCCAGAGTATCTACATAAATTATATACAGAATCTGTATATAATTGTTAACAATTTTTGGTGAGATTCAATTTAACACGTATGTTTTTAAACGATTTTCCATTTCTGAAAAATAGTGTACTATGTCTGAAGGTACTGAAACGCACAACTATGCTTTGAATGTGTTTTGATGTGTCTTTATACATGAATCTATCCCACTCTATGTGCCCTGCCTAGGACACATTCATGGATATCTAAATTTGCTTCTTTAATTTTTTCTTTCACTACTTGATCTGCTGTTTCTTTTTCAACTACTGAACCATCTTCCATTCTCAAACACTGCCTTCTGTTGAGGATGATTGTGATGATATTTTTTCTGCTGTTTTGATTGAACAAGAGCTGCTCAGCATGGATTTTTCTCTAAAATCAGTGAGTGGAAATTCAACAATAGACACAGGAATTACAGTAATAACACAGTAAAATCAGAGGCTGCACTAAATATTATACATAGATGAAGTTTGTTTTAGAAGAAGAAAAAAGCATACATTATTTCTATTATATCCCAACAATCTTCTAAGTTCCATGCACACACTTTCTATGATTTAATTTAACTGATTTAATTTTAATTTAGTTATAAAATTTTCCTCTCTTCAGGAGAGTGACTAACTCCCTTATTTATGCAGTAACGGGATAACATAGGTCAATAGTTAAGTATGTGAATAGTTTTTAAAAGGAATTGGATTAATCAAACGGATATATAAATTTTTACCAAGGAATACACTAACTAATATTTATAAACGACATACCTAAATAAAGACATAAAAAGAATAACTCCTTGACTAGAAGAATGTAATTAGTTGATTCTTGGGAGAGAATAGAGTCTTTGAAACAAGCAGATCACGAAAGAATTAAAAGGTACAGAAAAATGCATAAAACAAACATTCCAGTGTAAACAATTATATGTCATTACGTTTCAAATATCAGCTATAGTTGAACTAGCAGTACTTCAGGGGGTATGGGGAGGTTATAACCACGATCACTAGTTGCTTATAAATCTCTGAATTACAATAATGCAGATTATATCATCCAAATTTTTACATAATTAACTATTGCTGTTAGAAAATCTCAAGTGGATATGATGTGACATTATTATTCAGATGTGGATGCGTTTTCTTACAAATTAATGTCTCTTGATGAGCAGATCTATATCACCTTCGCCTTTATGTAATACTTTGACGTCATCAAAACAGAATTGATGGTCATTACTCAATAATTGAGTCGTAACAGCTGTTGGTTTTCTTCTGTCATTGTGCTCACCAAGCACGATGCCATTAAAATGTCTGAGGAGAAGATAATTTTTATTGAAAAAAATACTATGGAATTAAATTTTAAAAAAAAGATTATAATCAGAAGCCAATATATTCATGAAGCATGTAGCATAAAATATGGTTTTGTGCTCCACTCTCTGTTATAATTTATATAATTTTGCTGTTTGTTCTGTTAACCCCTTGTTGTCTTTTTCTATTATTTGGTAGTGACACTGGCAGAGGAATTTTTTTATGTTCCATTAGAACAAAATGTCTATTTCTATCTGCTCTGGAAAAGAAAGCATAATTACATCCGTCGTAGGGTCAGACACCATTGCCTGTACAGTTGGGAATAGCCTCTGCAACTGACTTTGTACTTGCAAGATTGATCAACAGCATTTCTGCTAAAGAAAGATAATGCTCAGGATTAACCTCGCTAAGTAATGGAGTGGGCAACGTTCCACCAAAGTTCTGAATGAGTTGCAAGAACGTGTTCTCCCATCGTGGCAAGCTGCTGCAATGTTGGCACTGGTTTTCTTTACATCTTACTATCTCCAGTTGGTAGGACTTTCTATTACAGTGCCATACCAAAAATTGATACTTTCTTCTTAAACATGTTAATTGCAGATTTCCATGAATATTTTTCCTGGATTCTTTCTTGAAAATGTGTAGGAATTCGTGAACTTTCTTCATGGCTGGCATCTCTTTATTATTGCTAAAGAATCGACGGACGGTAACAGGGAAGTTCTCAAAGGAATTACCATCCCAAAATCTGGCACATTCTTCAACAGCATTGTCCAGAACTCGATCCCATTTCTCAGGTTCATTAGGTTTAGGGACTTTATAAGCTCTTCTATTTCAACAGGAAAAATAACACCAACGATCAATTTAGTTAGGTACGACCAACTTCACTCTATAGGATTTAGTTTTGAATGGCCATGGACATAACATTGGACAACAAGGCAATCAAGCTGCAATAATTCCCAAAGCATGCCGAAAACCACAAGATTCTCCACTCCTTTCACAGACCAGTCAGGACCACCATCTGCCACCACAACATTTATACATACATTGTTCAAAACAGATATTGTTTAACATATGTTTCAAATAGCTCATAATATATTAATATTAAAAATTAACTTTGATGATTGTGGTGCACAACATAAATATTGGAACAAAGATACCTTCCATAAACTTTGTTGTCCTTCAAATCTGAAACGTTTATGGAAGTGATAAAATAAACACTCTCGAAGTAAAATTCTAAAAACTTCTAACATAAATTATTTCAATGATATGTTGTACAAAATTTTATAAATGTTCAAGGCCAGCTTTAGACGGCCGCTCTTATGAGTCATGAAGTTGGATTATTTCTGAATTTCTTATTTAATAAAAAAAAATTTCCAACGAGAAATTTAAATCTGCTGTCGGTTTAAATGTGGCAGAAACAGAAAACATATTTAAAATGGTAGCTCTTCAGGCCAATATCGACCAGGTGACATTTTCCGTGCGGAGCGACTTTTTCCTGCAATATGATTGTCTGTTGAAAAATATTGCTAGAAAAAATAGAAACCAAATCAACTTTTTTCTGTCCATGCGGAAAGACAAAGAAAAATCACCTGCAAACTATTCTGCCTCGTGGAATTTCGCCTTTAAACATGATAGGTGTATAGAAACCAGCCTTTGTTCTTGCAATTTTGCTTTGTTAATTAAATTGAGCTGAACACCTTTAAGGTGGTATTATAATAAAAAACTAATTTCTTGACATAAATATACTCTGTTATGGAAATATCTATGTCCAATTGTTATGCACGATTAGTTAAAACGTGAAAACGGCAAATAATTATGTGCATAATTAGACAATAGATTTTTTTGGGAAATATATCTGCACAACAGCATAGACTCAAAGCGTGAAACTTGGCGCGTTTCTTTAGATTTAATATATTGAATGTGCTGAAAATATTTCTTGCCTTTTTATTGTTCTACGTGAAGATACAGAGGATTTCTTTCGTCTATTAGACCAAAATCCAATATTTCCTGTTAGCATTATGCAATTGCATAATGACCGTATTGTTCAGATCTTTGGTTCAACACATCCACAAGAGGGAGAAAAAAAAGCATGCACAGTTTAATTGCATCAAGTTTTACCATTTCTGAATTAGCGCTCTTCAAAATTACAAATTAAATGTTTTGAGAAAAACACGTTTATTTTTTCAGAAAAACGCGTTCTGTTCATTGTAAGTTTGTAGGCTTCTCCATTTTTAGACGCCTTAACGTAACTTGAGGCAAACTAATTAATCTAAATCATTTTGATTAATTTTTACTGATAATTGGTCGCCATGGTATAAGTGAATGATTGCGGATAAAAATAACTGGCATATTACTACCTTAAGCATCACTAAAACCGGATGTTACTAAGGGCCAAAAATTTTACAGCACTGTTAAAGATTGGGATTTTGAGTAATTTATGGCCATTTATATTGAGAATCAATTTCATAATTGTTTTCTACTGTAAATTTTTCATTGAAAAACGATGTTTTCAAAACTTTGAAATAATTAATATTTTTTACTATAGTATACCTTAAAAAAACTCATCTTTGTATCTCTCATACAAGTTGAGCACAGAATCCCAATTGTAGACTTTTACTCTGCCATTCCCATCTGGCTCCAGTGTCTGCAAATTGGCAGCAAAAACGAACTTGAGCTCCACACCACTCGCCTCCTCCTTCCTCCCTTGTTTTGATATGGAGAATTCCCCGTTTTTATATGTATGGTGAAAAAAGTATTTTATTATTGCTTCTTACTTTTTTTGTATTATTTTTCCTATATATATATATTTTATCTTCAAAGGCAATTGCTGCCAAAGCGCCTTCCTTTACGTCTTCTGGCATGCAAAATCTATGTCCATCTATCTCCTTTCCATTTTCACTAACGACATCAACGCCAACATTAGTTTTTAACAGTTTTTAAAAACATGTGGTCTTGCCGGCAAGGCTTCATCACGCCTGACCTCCTTTACTGTTTTCCCAGTAGCCTCAGCAATGCCTATAATAAGTAAATACAATCCAGTAACAATTAGTTGCATAGACTTTACCACTCAAAGCTATTGTATAAAATAATAAATACTAGCCATAGTTATCACTAATTACGCCTCATGGTATCCATAATTTTGCAATAGGTCACTCAAAAAAAGAAAAGTCGTGATTAAAACTCACACCTCACATCCTTTTGTATTTTGCGTGAAATGTTATTTTAGATTTAGATTTAGAAAGTATCAAACCATGGACATCAATTTTGAAATGCATCGCTGATTTCTATAAATATTCGATAAATATTCGATAAAAGATGTGGAATTATCCAATGTGGAGGCAGATTGCATATTGGTAAGTAATTTCATGTGTATATAGTGGGTATTTTAAATTTTAATTATTTTAAATGCGACCACCACTAACTGCTTATATATCCTTGATTAAAATTATTACAGTATCACAATATTAAACTCACTGTCATTTCTTATTCATCCATCTATAAGAAATCACGATCTGCAGTTTCTTAACTAAATCTGGCTTGGCACTTTCTGGAAGATTGAATTCCAACATTAACTGAAAGTATTGTTATACAAAAATTAGTTACTTGAAGTAATAGTATATTATGTTTTCCATGTATATACAAGTACAAAAACCAGCTTTACAAACAAATAAATAATAAAACCTCAACAGAGGAGAGTATTGTAAAAGTAATAAATAAGTAAATATAGTCTTCTTAAAATAGAAATCGAATGCAACCATGTGATTAACAATGTGATCATGCTGGCTCATGCCTAACAGGAGCGCCGATTACAATGCTCAGTTTGATTTCGCAGTAGGTATAAGTTGTTTTTATTTAAAGTATTTTAGACAGAAAAGAAACGGGAGAAAGAGATATTTTTCTTAGAACAGCAGCTCAAATTGGAGAGTATTAAAATTATTAAAAACTTATAAATGGAAATTATTTTACTTACATCTTATATGCATTTTCTTCATTTTGCCTGCAACGCTTGACTTTTTTCAACTCGTCAATAAAGCATTTCATTCTGTCCTAAAATGAATGAAAAAGAGAGCAGAAATTATATAAGTCAAACAAACTTGCAATTTACAGGGCTCATATCACACTAGAAAGATTAAGGGAAACACTATATGTAGAGTCAGTCATGGTAATTTGAGGGAATTTATTTCTTGTGTCTCATTTCTGTGTGTTTTTCTTTATATGTATATGGCATGTTCTGTAGAATTTGGGGCTAAATCAGAATCAGGCAAACACTATATGTATAGGGACATTCCAGCTTATAATAGACCAAGTTGGAAGTTGAAAATCTTTAAATTCTCTTAAACTTTTATAAACTTAAACTTAATATCCATATTAACGTTAATATATATTTGGAAATATGAGCATTCAATTCTGTATGGTTTTCATTTTATGAGCATTTGAATTGGGTAGGGGAGCAGAAAAAAAATTTTCTGAGCCTAATTTGCAGCTAAATATCTTAGAAACTAGAAATACAGAAACTAGAAATACAACAAGTCTCATTCTTTTCAAATCAAGACTCCACCAAGAGTTGTTTGAAAAAACGGTTGGTCGAAAAAATGAAAAAATATTTGGCTATTTTTCATCTTGTGGATGTTTGTTTTACCCTCGGAAATTTAGAAAAAAATTATTTTTTTGTCGGCGGTCTTAAATTATTTTTTTGTCGACAGCCGGTCATTTTAAAATATCTTTGCTCGCAACTCGTTCAAGACTCCGGGAAGTGTAGACGTTGA
>JANTOQ010079047.1:0-17004 GCA_027564595.1 Bythotiara depressa | reverse complement strand
TCAAAAGCATATCTGCACTGGAAGTAATTTTATGGCGTTTTGAAATCTAGAAAAATAAGAAGACTCTGACCATGAAATATATTGGAGGGGTAATTGTATGCTTGATACAACTGATATTTTTGAACGGCTTGTATTTGTTCCAGAAGGAGGTAGTGATGTTGAAGGTGAGCAGGTAGAACTGCTTTCACTGTTGAATAGAGAAGCTCTATCAAGCGTACCAGGTCTCAGCTCATTAGTGAACCTTCTAGTGTCTGACTCATAAGAAGCATATCATTAAGGTAAATTTTAATCCGGATCTTATTAGCCTACGAAGAGCTACCAGAATTTTCATTAATTTTGTAAATATTCTTGGTGGCTCGGCTTGTATAGGTTGCCTGACCATTGGAACCTGAAATACTTCCTGGAACTCTTGTTCAGGGGAACACAAAAATAAGCATCTTTGAGATCAAGCTTGCACATGTAATCTTTCTTCTGGAGCACTTGTTTGAGATTAGATTAGTTTGATTGGATTCTCCATTTTGAAGTGATGGCATGGGATAAAGGCAGTTAGGTGTTTTAAGTTTATCACTGGCTGACTCCCACCATCTCTCTCCCCCCCCCCACTAAAAAAAAATTGTTGAGGAACTGCTTGTTTGACAGAGACTCTACTTGTTTCAAAGAGAAACCTGATGTATGGCTCCTTTCTTTAAAAATCTGGCAGATTTCTTGATCCACTAGTTGTTTCTGCTTTGTGTTAATCGTCATTGGATTTGGCAATTTGCTTTGCATTGGTTCTGATAGAACGGATATTTCGCAACCTTTCAGTAATGATAGAATGCTTGGATCCTGAGAAAACATTTCCCAAGCATCAGTAATATACCAAAGAGGAGTAATATAATAGTAAACGATAGATAATAAATGAACATACATATGGAGGTGAGCAGGAGAATATACTAGATGTGTGGGAGATAGGTGTAGGGTGGAGCAGGAAGGTGAAATGGTATATAAGTGGTCAATTGTGGATATAATTGGCCTGGGGATAATTAAGGGGTAAATTGGGGTAAAAAGGGTAAATTGGGGTATCTAGTATTTTTTTGTACAAACAACCATATGCATATAAACATTTATTATCTATCTTTTACTATTGTAAATCTCCCCTTTGCCTTACTTCCAAAATTATTTAACTGTCATATTTTTAAGCACATGTGTGAACAATAAACATTCATAATGACAAATACAGGAAAGCATAATTTAACCTGTATTTACAAATCAAACTAATTAAAATTACGATAAAACCAGTTAGTAATGTTTCAGCTTAGTTTAGAGAGCAATATCCTGAAAAAAATGTTTTTGATTAGGTAAAAATTACAATATAATATATTAATTATTACTGTATGTGTTTTAAGTGCATACGTGTTAAATAAATTATTGACAAAAACAGGAAACCGTTATAATAGTTTAGAATGAGTCAATAAAGTGGATCATGTTGTTGACAAACAAAAATTTACATAAACGTTACAATAAAAGAAAAGGAACCTTTACAAAATAAAAAATATCACCACAAATATTATCATAGATACAATAAACAAGCCATATATATTTAGTTAATATTTCTTATATATTTTATATACAAAATTCTATATCTAAGATGAAATAAAATGTTTATATTTCAAACCAGAGTTTTGATATGTCTTAAATTATATTGGCTTAGCCAATTCATGTTTTAAATTATATTTGCTCGAGCCAAATTTAAGTTATTTTTTGTTACTATGTTTATTTAAAAAGAGCCGTCCACCAACAATTAACTTTTCACAGGTATAAAATTTGTGGTGTAGCACTACATACAATAAATTTATTATGCCAATTCTATGACTCAATTACGGAGATGGGATGCGCAATATACATAATCTATTTTTGAATTTAATCTCTGCACTATAAAAGACATTGAATCTGTGCTAAAAAAAGACATCTGCTTCATCCAAAGAGAAGCGAATAATGCATTGTGATTTGATTCTAAAAAATCAAAGGTGAGATTTTTTATGATGGCTACTGTTGATTACGAAGAAATGTCTATGGTCTGGACTGATAAAATCACTTTGTTAATACACAAAATCAATGATTGTTGGTGAAGAAATGGATGCTTGTAAAAGATACTATTGGTCAGAATTTATTCGTATCAACAGAAAAAATCTCGCTGTTTAAAGGTTTTATACGTTGTTTTGCTATGGATGAGACTTATCTTTTTTTTCGTAGGTGGTTTTGGGATATGACTTTTTCTAGTTTAAAAAAAAGCTATTACAAGTGACCTTTTATGGATGTTACTACAATTTTCTAGATTAGAACTTGTCCTTGGTGTGTTTACGGCTGCTACTACAATCTTCTAGGTTAAAGAAGAGAATCATGTCAGCTGCAGTAAAATGCCTCTTGTGATGATTTTATTAAGCCAGAAAATTATATTAACAGGTATTATGTGCCATAAAAGCTACAGTAGGTATGGATACAGGACTGTAAGGTTGTTGCTAATGACTTTTGTTAATGACTTTAAAAAGTGTGAAGAGTTACTAATGTCTTCTGTTAGTGATCTCGCTTACCAGAAATATTTCATCATTTTACTCAGCTAGTGTATTCATAACTCAGAAAAGTGCTAATGATTTCTGTTAATGTTGTTTTCCAGAATAAACCTCAGATAAATTTATGATTCACAATCCAGCGATCCATGATTCAACTATCTATCTTCCAAACTGTTTATTTATAATTCAATACACCCTGCACAATTTATTTATCATTACTGTATCCCGGTCTTTCTTTTTCATTTCCCGGTAGAGAATGATCACCTTTACACCTTTTACTTAGTGCAAAACCTTTCTTAAAAAAAGGAAGAAGCTTAATAACAGTGCTTCCAAGGGGTAGTTACGTTTTATATTTTATTAATTAAAGAACCTTGGTACCATTTCCAGCTTCAGTTTCTTTCATTTGATGAAAAAAGGATTCTGAATAAAAAAGAAAAATTAAAATTCCCCATAGCAACCATGACCTTTTCCCTTAGCAACCACATGTAATAAGCTTACATTGTATATGAATGAAAATGTCATTTCTCGTTACAGGAAACAGGGGGTAATGGGTATAAGGAAATGTATTTTATATTCCTAATCAGCTGCTTCTGATATGGAAACACAAAACCACTTTCCCAAGGTCAGAATAAAAAATTCAACGATTATACTGTTCATGAAAAAGACTTGATCTTTAATCTAGACTGTCCTGGCTTTTAAAAAGACTTCTCAATGTGGAAGATTTTTTTTTACCTTCATACTAAAAAACTTTACCTTGTTTCTAAAATCTAGCAAAAAAAGTTATTCCTTTCCTTCACTTATTACACTGTCAATTTTAGATAAAAATATAATAACATATATAAAATAGTTCATTCATTTTACACTCCAAAAAAACTCCAGCTGGTGTTATACCTGTCAGTAGTATAAACTTCTTAGAAAATAATCTAATGATGAATGATGAAAGAACTCAACTACATCATAATTTTTCTGCTGTTCTTCTATTCAGAAATTATATTAATTTTTGTAACCAGTACATAATAAAATATTTTCTGCTTCAACTTAAAGCTAATATGTAATTGAAATTAGGTTCCTTATATTTGATATTCCCAAGATGTGCTCCTCCTACTTATTGAGTAATAGAAACCAGGTATTATATTCTCTAGTCAGGTAAGTCGAATTTTTGCATGAGGAAGAAGCAAAAAAGAGCTGACTTGTTCTTCTGGGAATTTTAGATTATAATTTATTTCCGGATGTTACTGTGGAAAAACTACACTTTGTGAAAAGAAGTTTTGTGCATTTCTTCACATGCTTTAATTCAGCTTGTAGTATAGTAGTGCTAAATTTGGAAGTAGAAATACCTATAGAGCTGCTCTCAGATATTAAAAAGCAATCATTCCACCATTTCATGTACCAAAATAATATAATTACGGCGTTATTACGACTTCCTAGCTTAGAAAAGTTATCGTTAGTGACGCATATGGCCATTATAGTGATTTTCTATCTTACTAAAGCTGTTGTGAGTGACTTATTATGGCCTCTAAGTTAGAAAATCGTAGTAGTGACCGTAAAAAGTCACTCGCGATAGCTTTACTAAGTTCAAAAATCATAGTAATGGTTATAAAAAGTCACTCACGACAACTAATTTAATCTAGAAAATTGTAGTAGTGGCCATGAAAATCCACTCATAATAGTTCACGCATGAGTAATGATAAGCCTTGCAGGGTTCTGGCTTCCTTGCCATATCTTCATGGTATGACACCCATGCATATAACCCTAGCCATTCCAGGCTGGTTCTGGAAGCATTTTTGCGGGCAGGTCCTGCAATTCACAACAAGCATCCATGTAAGGCTGAGTGTTGGGGCCCTGTAACCTATGTAAAGCTACTGTCGGAATCATAACTTCTGACGCATGGATGGTTGTGTGTGTTGTAAATAATAATAATAAATTTTTCTAGTGTTTTTTTAGAATTTTTATCTCCACTTCTCATTGTTATTGTGTTTTTCGTAATGTCCCCATCTATTATAACGTATATACATTGTTTTGTATCCTTGTGTTTTTCCCCACAAGAAGGCATCAGTCTGGTCAAAGATACTTTTGACAGTGACAAAACCCTTATAAGGAAGAATGTTTGTTCGACAACACATTCTTTAGAGGGTCAAACCTCTAAAATTTAACTAAATTGGTCATTATAAAGACAAGTATAATCAATGCAGCCTGTTGTGTTGTAACTACCTTTCATTTACCATTAACATTGTTGGTCTCTAAAACATAGATTTAATTACGATCTATGACTGCTACTTTGATTTCTAAGCCTCCAAACCATAAATTAAGTGCTGATCATCTACCCCATTCGATTCTTAAGGCTCTAAAACATAGATTAAACAACAATCTATGGGTGCTAGTTCGATTTCTAAGCATCTAAAATAAATAGATTAAATAATTATCTGACTCTCGCCCAATTCTTAAGGCTCTAAAACCTAGATTAAACAACGATTAAGACTGTTAGATTGATTTCTAAACCTCTAAAATGTATAGATTAAACGATGATCTACGACCCCCGTCTGATTCATAAGGCTATAAAACCTAGATTAAACAATGATCTACGACCACTAGTTCCATTTTTAGTCCTCTAAAATGCAGATTTAATAATGATCTATGACCGCTAGTTCGATTCCTAAGCCTCTAAAACGTAAGTTAAGGATACACATATTCTTCAGCATAGGGTTGATGAAAATCATTAAGATCTTTTCATATATGCATTTTCAGGTCATAAAAGTATATATCTTTGAAAAGCTTAATAAATGGCCTATCCAACATAATATTATTAATTAATATTTTAGTTAAAAGAAGAAATAAATGTTCAAAAACTTTCTTGCCTGTCAATATTCAAAGAGTGAAAAGGTACAACGGCCTTGTGTTTTCTAGTTGAAAATTATACCATCAGAAAGTTGATGTTCTGAACTCCAAAACTGTATCTCAGTTTTTTTTAATTTTTGGGTTAGAGTAGAGAAAATCAAGAAAACCTGTTACTTACACATAAAAATGTTTGAAAAACTTCCTCACCCATCTTTATTCATCTCGCAATCAAAACAATTTTTTTTAAATGAGACACTATTTTGTAGAGCAAAGATCACTGATCACTATGTCAAAGGCAACTTTTTCCCAGTTTTCCCTTGTACCTACCTTTTCACTATTAGGGAATAGCATGAAAAAACGTTTCTGAGAAACAGCATTTTAAAGTTTATTACAGGTGGATAATCTGAAAACAAAGAAATGATTAAGATTGCAGCTGATTACGTCTCATAAGGCGGGTTTGTTTACTTTTCCTTTGGCATAGTCTTGTAAATTATTACAATGAGTTGTAATATTTACAAAATAACAAAGAAAAGGTAGGAAAAAATGTTCATTGCCATTAGTAACAGTTAGTACAAATGTTAGAAAGATTAATCTCTCTTTGCAAATATTTATTTTTAAAAGTACTTTTTATTTATATATCTAATTTAAAATAAATATTCTTCGCAAGATAAGCTTTTAAATGATACAAAATTTTCATTCCGCAAAAATATCGATTTAAAGGTATCCTTAAACTTCCATATACTGTGTTATAATGAGACCTAGGTTTTATTGAAAATAATTATTTGTTATCTCCAATACCAGAATAAATCATTTTTATAGTAATTGTGGCGAGTATGAACGTTTCTTTAATATGGAGCTTAATCATTAATGAATTATTATGGATGGGTAGATTATGGATAATTACGATGGACATCCAGTTACAATACTAACCTAATAAAGTCTGACAGTCGTTTTCATTATAAATTTTGTATAATTATTTTTAGTTAAAGATGTAATAAAATATCGTTTTTCATGAAAAGTAATTGCTGAGAATCCTGAAAATTATTTAACTTCTTTATTTTTCTACAGTAAACTACATGGTGAGGGAAGCAATTATACTACTAGATATGATCCCTCGGAGTATGGGTTGGAGTGCAATTTACATTCTGATGCATGGGATAGGCAAATTGAATGGACTCCAAGTTCTCCATAAGGAATTTAGAGGTGGTGATAAATGTGGGACAAATTGATATAGAAATTTTCAATCTGTAAGTGTAAAGGGTTTCCAGTTCACCGATATGCTGTTATACTATGAATGGAGGAAGTTGTGTTGAGATCCCAATAACTTTTTCATTGAGTTAGGTTTGATAAGACATTTTCTACGGTAACTCCCTTATGTCTCACTTTCGAAATAACAATTCTAGTGCCAAGAGGCACTCCTCTTTGATACACTTTTTTAAGAGGAATTCTAAACAGATTGATGTAGGCAGTACGTAGTGTCCTTGTCTCTAAACCAATTATCTGTTGCTACAAAAATGCTTAAGTTTAGCATTTGCTTTTTCAGTTGGATCTAAAATTTCATTTTTGTACGGAATATCTAATTCTTTTGGAGAAAATTTCATTCTCGAATGAACTTTTTGTTAAGCTTGTTAACCATGACATACATCTATTAAACCTGTCCAGTCGTCTTTGTTGTATGTCACATTGCTGTCCATTTCACTTATGACTTAACCATTCAATTCAGCTTTCATTTAATCCCCCTGAACAGCTCCTCATGGAACAGCAACTCTATTTTTAACAGTCAGAAAATGTTCAATGTCTTCAATGTCCCAATTGCCTGTGGGATGTCATATCTGAATCTCTTTTTTTCATACCAGTTGTCAAGTCTATGTTTCCAAATGTTATCGTTTACTAATTTTGGATCAAATACCTCTGTATATATTTTGAAATCACGTGGGTACTTGCTTTTTTTCAAATGCTCAAATCCTTTTGTTTTCAACTCGCCTTCTTAATTAAGAAAAAAATACTTTTTGTGTTTTTTAACAATGGTTCTGAAATTTTACTTAATTTTTCTTGCATTTTTTCATTATTTGTCTTAGTGTAACCACTAACACTTGGTAAGATGGCAGCCATTTTGCTTATGTAAAGCTTTCTTATAAGATTACGGCTAGCTATCTATCAAAAGTCTGAGTGTCCTCCACTAAAAATGGTATATATAAAAGGTAGACACCTATCTCTTTGTATCTACTATTGATGTAAGAAAAATACAAACACCTCAAACAAAAACAGTTTAGGAGATAGAGTATTCCAACTAAGTTTAAACAGTTCTTGCAGACATTGGGTGTGTCAAATTTGTGTCTTCTAACAGGTCTTCTAACTTCACCACAAGTGAGCATTATCATTTCTCTCAACCTCTCTGAAGATTAACTGTCAAATTAAGAGCTCTGCAAAGGAGATTGGATTAATAATTAGCGTGAATCAACAGTTTATTGCTCGCAAAGCAGAAAGGACAAGATAGTAAAGTAAGTATTTTCATTTATATTTACTTTAATATTATTTTTAATGTAGGAGATAAAAACATATTTAACTGATATTTAAGTTTTCACTAAATTTAAAAAATAGTTTTTGACTCTTTTTTTCTAGAACATTACTTATTAACAACTTGAAATAATGCCAATTTGTTTAGCATATATATATGGTTGTAGCAACAAAATGGGAAGGGCATTTTTATAGAATTCCGGATCCAAAAAAGGAAAAATGGCATACTGCTATATAGCTTCACAACATGGGAAAGTCAAAGCATAATATAAAAAAAAGTTTTCCAAGCAGAAACAAATTTTATATGAAGACCATTTTCATGAAAATTAAATCAAAAGAGATTTGAGATTTGAGGCTTCATATTCTGGTTTCAAGAAAAGGGAGCTTGTTCCAGGTGCAATTCCAATAATATTTTTGCATAAATTTATGACCAAATCAACATGGATGGTATGGTAGTCCTCAACTAGACATTTTTGCTTGATAAATGATTAATTGCCTACTCACCCTTCACGGCACACCACTGCTTCCTTACTAGATTCACTAACAGATCTCATTGCTTGGCTACCATTTACATGACACCAATTTTATCCAATCAGCTCTATCAACTAATCAACCAATGAAAACTCACCTCAATAGCATGACTCGACGATTAAGTATTTCCAAGACTCTTTTCTTCCTTCTTGCAGTACGAAGCAAATAATTTCGTTCTTCGTTTTTCATTTTCATTTTTATCCGTTTGTATCTCAATTACAACCATTTCATCTCCTGATATCACCATTGCTAATAATGGCATTATCAACTGTTCCCACTGTGAGCTCCGGCATACCGGCAAGTCAATCTTCCACTAGCGTAAGTGTTAGCATTTGTTCCGTTGTTTCGTCACTTGGACAAAACGCTATAACTTCTGCTTGGGAGAATCCTTCATCGTCTCCCCTTATAACTCTTCGACAACAAGTCGCACAGGCCAAAGCACGCCAGGCAGCCTTGGAAAACCAGCGTGAGAAGCGACAGCTTCGAGAGGAGCTAGCTCGTCTCACATGCATGAATAGGGCCTTGGAATCTCGTCTACAAACTCCTCCCGCACCCCCCACCATGGTCATAATTTCAAGCAATTTATCACCCTCCCGTTTCATTCACTCACCAATCGTTGGTCAGGCAATTATATCAACAGCACAGTCTGAACCATATCATCGTCCCATACTGCCTCTTCTACCACGATTCCTAACTACATCCTACCAGATCAATCGCACCAATGTACGATTGGTAATCTTCATGATATGGACCAACTGGCTACACGAGTGGATCTCCAGTTACAGGAGCTGGGTTTGTCTGGTGCTTCAAGTAGGAAGGGAGGTGGTTCTCGACAGGAACGTAATTCCGGACAGCACCGCTGTTCCAAGAAACGATTGAAGGAAACGAGGAATTCTGGTAAGAATAGCCATATTACTTCCTTTGTTTGCTCGCTTCAGATCTGGCCCCATAGTCAGTTGGGTTTACATTACGTTTCTCAGGAAAAGTGCTATGAAAACTTAACAATTGCTGAATTTTGTACCGGCTACGCCACCATTTTAGAGAGTAAAACGTTGTCTGCAGAAGAGCGTTTAGCTTGCACTTCACACTTCAAGGATTTAATGTATTTTGCTACCCAATACCGTTGGAGAAATGTCCTGAATTTCCATGCAGCTTGTCTTCTTGAAATTGAACGGGGTAACATGCATTGGGGGCAGTCCTTTCACTCCTTAACGATGAGTACATTTTGGTTTCCAGTGCTAATTCAGGGTCTACGAATAGTCCTGATGCAAATGTTTCTCAGCCCAGTTCTAACGCAACCCTGTTCTGCAGTGATTTTCAACGGGGAGTTTGTTCATAAATCCGGGATCATTTTGGTACTGTTCATGGCCAACGTCATTTTATTAGTCATATTTGTGCCTCTTGTTGGCTGAAGGACAAGGTTCAACGTAATCACCCAGAAGCTTCGTGCCCCAACCTCCAGCCTAGGTTTGGTAACTGACTACATGATGTGGTTTCCTCTGTAAATAGCTTGTCTAAACCATTAGTTCCTTTATATAGTGTATCAAATTTATGCAATGTGCCCGACCATTCTGATTGCAATGTTCCAGTTTCCAGTTTCCAGAAAGTGCGTAATTCTGGTTTGCCTAATTATGACCATTGTCGTATTCCTGTCCTTACACATTTGAACATTCCTGAATGGCGCTGCCTGTTGTCAACCTATTCAGACAGTATTGTTTGTGATTTTTTGGAGTTTGGTTGGCCTCTTAACTATGTTGCTCAAACATTACCACCATCTAACACTAATCGTAATCATAAAGGTGCTCGAGATTTCTGCAACTTTATTGATAATTACCTTACTCAGGAGTGTGCAGCCCACCGTATCGCCGGACCGTTTCCTGATACTCCATTTTCCTGTCCACTTATTGTATCTCCTCTTAATACTGTTCCTAAGAGTGACTCTTCAGACCGCCATGTTCTTGTGGACCTTTCATGGTCGATTGGGAACTCTGTTAACTCTGGTATTCCAAAGGACACGTATTTGGGTGATCCTCTGGATCTACACTATCCAACTATTGATGTTTGTGCTCTTGTGGTTCAATTTGGTCCTGGTTGTCAAATATACAAGTGTGACTTAAACAGGCATACCGGCAGATTCCAGTTGACCCTGGTGATTATTTCCTTATTGGATATTGTTGGCGTGGGGGTTACTATGTGGATATCGTTTTATGTGTGGGCCAGTGAAGTGATGCAATGGCTTGTCAGCGTACCACTAATGCAGTCATGTTCATTCATCGTAATATGGGTCATGCTGGTGTTAATTATCTTGACGATTTAATTGGTGTTTCTCCAGAAAGTTCATCCCTACAGGGTTTTAATGATTTGGCAGCCACTCTGGTTACTTTAGGCCTTTATGAGAATGCCTCAAAAGCCTCTTCACCAGCCACCCAACAAATTGTTCTTGGTATCCTTGTGGATGCAATTGAGATGACTACTTCTGTTACTCCAGAACGCTTAACTGAGATCTCGGGGCTTATTTCTACCTGGTTGAGAAAGAAGTCTGCCAATAAAAAGGAGTTACAGTCGCTGATTGGAAAGCTAGTTTTTGTTTCCAAATGTGTATGTCAGAGTCGTCTGTTTATCAGTCGCTTGTTGGATGTCCTTCGTACCCTTAAACATGTTCGATATCGTTTTCGCTTGAGAACCCAGTTTGTGAAGGATCTTGAGTGGTGGTGCCGCATTTTCATAAAATACAATGGTGTCTCTGTTATTCCTGGGTGTGAATGGTCATTGCCGGATGCTGTTTTCGCCACCAATAGTTCTTTGTCTGGTTGTGGTGGTATGACTTCCACATCATACTTTCACTCATGTTTTCCTGCCTTTTATGTTGACCAAGATCTGCCGATACACTGTCTGGAGTTATTAGCACTCACAGTTGCCCTTAAGCTATGGGGTAGAAGTTGGTTGGGGTTGTGACCCTGAGTATTTTGTGATAACTCAGCTGTGGTTACCGTTGTCAATTCTGGTCATACCAGAGATACATTTATGAATGACTGTCTCCAGGAACTTTGATATTATGCTTGTAGGTATGAACTTCAGGTCCGGGCCGTGCATTTACCTGGAGTTGACAATTGATTGCCTCATTATTTGTCTCCTTGGCACTTATCTCCCCAGTACGCACAACAGTTTTTCTGTGCTACTAGTGAAATGTGTTTGTCTGAGTATGTTGTTCCTGAGGCTATGTTTTTGTTCGATAATAGTATCTAGTTTGTATTATCAGGTTTTTTTGTTTTATTTGATAACAATATTTAATTTGTATTACATAGCATGTTTTAGTAACAACTTCTAGTTTGCATCATCTCTTCCACATGTATGAGTCTGTGGGTACACTTCTGCATATCTTCTCCACCAGCAGGTTTCTATACTATTATTTATTCTCATTAACGTGCATAGTTGTTTCCTGACAGTTTTCTCTGGCAGATAGGTTGCCTCACTCGGTTCAGGCTTAGCTTTTGCCCTACATTTTATTGGATTTAGATAGTGTCACCATGACTCATATATGGGAGCTTACGTTTATTTTTCCATTAGTATGTGTATCGCTTCTAGGTTTTTGCATGCACTTTTATTTTTAGTTCTAGGTTCAGAATTCCGCCGCTTGCTCAAGGATATCCGACAGTCTCAGAGGGCAGCTTTCAGTTTTGGCACCCAAGCTAATCTGTGAAAGCAATTTCGCCAGTACCTTTTGTTCTGTGAGTACTTTTCTATTCAGTCCACTCCAGCCAACTCACCTTACCACCTTACTCTCAGTCGCTCAGTTAAGCCTAATACTATCCGGAATTATTTAAATGGTGTCAAACTGTTGCATTTGTTTCAGGAACATGAATATCCGTTCAATATCAATTTTATTTTACGTTTGTTATTGTGTGGTCTATGTGCCTTACCGTGCTCCCCCTATGACTCCTGACATTTTACACAGCTTGGCTTCTGTTTTAGACCATGATTCCCCAGTGGAGTGTGTGGTGTTTTCAGCATGTCTCTTCCTGTTTTTTTGTTGGCCCGATTGGGCTTGGTTTTGCCTTCTGGCCAGCATTTTGTTTCCCATCACATTTTGTCACGTGGCTGTGTTAGTGCTTGCTCTTCAGGTTTGTTGGTAACTTTTCGGCACACCAAAACAATTCAGTTTGACCAACGTTCTTTGCATGTGCCTTTACTGCGTATTTCTGGCTCTGTTTTGTGTCCTGTAACTGCATACGAATGGGCTCTTCTGTTCCACAGTGGTAAACGGTCTGCCGCAGCCTTTCAGGTTCCTTCCAGGTCTTCCTATGTGGCTCTTACTCGTCCTTGTTTTTTGCGTGTTTTTCGGGAGTTGCTCTCTCGTGCTGGGGTCCCATGTGTTCACAATTTTCGTGGGCATTCTTTCCGACGTGGTGGGGCTACCTGGGACTTCCACTGTGGTATACCTGGAGAGCTCATTCAGATATTTAGCGATTGGCGCAGTGACGCCTATAAACTATACTTGGAATTCTCCATGGCGTCCAAGGTTGCCTATGCATCTCGGTTGAGTTCTTCTTTAGGCTCGCCTGTGTAGATCACAGATCAAATATATTTTGTTGGTCCCTTTGGGTTTGTGTTTATGTTTTCCGCAGTGTAGGAGTGTGTATTTTCGCTTGTTTGGCGGTTTGGCGGTTTCAGAAGCTATTTTCCAAGTATTTCTTTTGCTTTGTATTTTGTTTACAATGGCATCATTGATTGTTACATTTTATTACTTTGGAAAATATAACTTCTTAGATTGCCAAATAAGCTCCAATTGTATTTTATTATTGTTTCCTTTGTTGTAATATTACCCAGGGAAGGCAGGAGGGAATTATACCAGCATCGTGTAAGTGCACAATGGCTATGCAACAAACTCAGGTTCTTGCTAATATATATAATCTTTTAATTTTATAATAAGAAAGACTTAATTCCTCAGTCATTTCCGCATTTGTTAAGATAAAATTTGTTATCATTTTTTTTCTCTTCTTTACTCTAAAGAAGAACAAAGAAACTATTTTTGTTGTTTTTACCAATTTAACTATCAACTAGTGTACATTACATATTTTTTGTAAATGCTGGCATTTATTTCAAAACAATTATTTTTTACAAACCACATTTCCCCTTTAACATGAAGCCTCAGCCTCAGTTGAGTGATATCGACTGTTCAGTCCTGGTCATAAGATTTTAGCCGTGGTAGGCTGAAATGATAAGAACCCTGGGTAGTTAGATGAAATGGATTAATCGAGACATACTTTTAAAGCGAGGCACAACAAGGAACAAGCATTGACAAACATGGCCGCAAAGCAAAGTGCGACGAAAAGTGATTGCTTAACTTGGGATTTATATGTGTTATAGCAATAGAAAGGAATGTAAGGAATTAGTTACAACGCACCTGATTGAGTTAGGCGCGTTGTAGACCACGCATGCAAATACAAGGAGGCACGTGCGGAGGTGTGGGCACGCTATCGTGCACTATACGTGACCAGGACTGCTGTTTCTGAACTCTTATGTTCGAAGTGTCAACATTATGATTTCTATCATTGTAGTTTTGAACTAAGAGCTTTAAAGGGATTGTCTGCTAAAA
The DNA here is from genome assembly GCA_027564595.1 of Bythotiara depressa. Taxonomy (NCBI): domain Eukaryota; kingdom Metazoa; phylum Cnidaria; class Hydrozoa; order Anthoathecata; family Bythotiaridae; genus Bythotiara; species Bythotiara depressa. The sequence goes on along the minus strand of JANTOQ010079047.1, from coordinate 2,976 downwards.
TAACATATTTTTAAGTTGAATAGAAATATTTACAACAATGCATAATATTGCCATCGCCGTGCCATAAACACAAATCTGGAAGTATGTATGTTACTTGGAAAACAGATTGGATATTATAGCATTCACAGGAGAATGTGATGTTGATATAAGTTCCTACAATGATTAATACAGCTTAAATAGTTAAATAGTTGCTCAATTGTACAGCTTCTTCTTTATGGTAATGATAATGATAATTTAATTTCCAATCAAATTATCATCTCTAATGTAATTAAGTACATTCTAAGTTCTAAAAGATTTGAAGGGCCTTTACTATAATTAAATAAATAAATACAAACCCTTTTAAAACAATTTTATTTAGTTTCCCTATACTTCTTTTCTTATTAGTGTTTCAGGCAATGATTCCTGACGAAATCACCTCGGTGCCTCGCAGGAGTCATTGCTTACCTACAGTATTGTGATGCCCTGTATTTCTTAGTATATGTCCACATTTTTAATTTTTAATTTATTTAATATTTTGCTTTAAATGTGTACTATTGTTATATGTTTTTGAATTTAGAAAACAAAAATACAGCTTGATATCTTAATATCAAAACAAGTTGAATTATGCAGTCTAATCTTAGCAATATTTACCTTTTTCAAAGCTCTCAAGTGATATAATTAATACTCTGTTTGTTGTATAGCTTTCCTTTGAAGTATTGTAAAGATACTCCCAAAATCTCACACCTTGTTCACCAAGAACGACATACTTGTAAGGTAGATAATAGTTGAAATAAGATGACGGTTTGATCAAATATCCTTCTAAGAGGATAAATCCATTTTTGAATTTTCTGAAACATAAAAAATATATACAATATTAATAAATGAAATGTTAAGCTAAACTGACAGTAGTAGCATTTGAAACATTTACATATTGAACTACAAAGGCTATTATGTTCAATTGTGTGCCTTAAGCTCTGCAAGGTAGACCGATCATCTTTGGATTTCTTAGACAATCAAACACTTATTACAATGTACACTAGAAACATAAGTTTAAGCTTAACCTCTACACATTCCATAGCACCAACTTATTAGATTGTTTTCATACTAAAAAAGACTGGTGATTCCTTGGTGTGCCTGATAATGGTATTTGAAACAAAGAGCTAGAATAGTTTCAAGATTATCTGTCCAATCAACATGCAATAGTTTAGTTTGGTAATTGTACCTCTGACAAAATGAACATTCTTAGTGGTGTTCACCAAGGATCAATAATTGGTCCAATGTTATTCTTACTAATTTTTAACAATATATGCCTAAAATTATTGGTCACTCTAAAATTATAAAGTATGCTGATGACACAGATTTATATATTGCAAATAAAGATCCCCAAATTATATCAAAGAAACTCACTGAAGACATGCATTCCTTGTCTGAATGGCTTATCGAAAATGAACTCATTATTAACCTGAACAAGGGTAAAAGTTACTCACATTTTTAAATCTGGAATAAGAAATGATATTGACAATTATAGGCCAATAACAGTATCACCAGTGATTTCCAAAGTGATAGAAAAAGTGTGAACAATCAACTTATAAGGTACTTAGAGCAAAATAAATTAATCTCAGACTATCAATTTGGTTTTCGTTCCAAGGATCCACAGAGTTAGCGGCAATATTGCTTTTGGATGACATACGAAAAAACATGGATGAAGGAAAACTCACTGGAGTTGTGTTGTTTTTACACTAATTTTTACTAACACTACACATATACACTTACTCCATATGGGACCCTATTAATAACAGTAAATATTTTATATATTTGACTGAAATGGCAATCCTGTATAAATATTCATTAATAATAATAATAATAATAATAATAATAATCGTTACTATTTGGAACTGCCAGAAAGACATCAAAGCACAATAATAGTAACAATAATGAAAGTAAAAATGACTTGTTTTTGAGAAAAGGAGAGATGAAACCAGTGAAAACCTGTTCATTTGCTAATAGTATGGCACTCTGTATATAGATTTTTACAAGCATGTAAAATTGTGGTAAACAGTTTTTTAAAGTAAGAAATCTTGATTTATAGCATGTAAAATACCAGTAAAACCATGGATTAACATATGAAATGTTCCTTCATGCCATGATAAATCACAGTAAAACAGTTTTTACTGGAAGAAATCTTCATTTGTAGAATGTAAGTCGTGGTAAACCTTGTTTTAACTTAAGAAATCTTTGTCTGTGTCAAGTAAATGTGTGGTAAAGCTATATTTGGACATAAGAACAAACTCTTCATTCTCATCACTTAAATAGTTGTTTTAATGTCCATTTGTGTCTGCATGCGTGATGTTTTACAGCACACACTACAATTTTGGAGCTTTATAGAGCTGTCGCGAGAGACCATTTACAGCCATTATTACGATATATACTATACATAACAAGGCTAACGTGAGTGACTTTTACGGCAATTACTACAATTTTCTGGTTTTAGAACTTATCGTACATGACTTTTTATGGCCACTATGATTTTCTTACTTTGGAAAGCCGAATTATTATAAACTATGTTTTCATGAACACAACTGTAAAGTGTAGTTTCCTATTGTTTAAACACTTTTTTTCTGTTATCCTTTTTATTATATTAAAAAGGGGCGGCGGGAGGATGGAAGTAATAATTTATACAATTTCACCCTTGTAAATATTTCTTGGGCTGGCTAGCCATGCTTCTTGCTCTATAAAAGCATTCCAAAATTTTTTCTAGAGACATCAAAAGGTTTTTTTTATCCACTTTTATCTTTTAAATTGTGATCATGTTATTTCCATACTCAGGCTCTAATCTAGGCCAAAAGAGTGTCTGGCTTTCGGATGCTGCCCTCTTCTATTTTTTTATAAATTTTAGTTTAACCTAAAAACTCCAAAAATCATGTCTTTATAGGGGGGATTGGGGTTAAAATGCCCTTTGAAGCTACACAATGTGCCCTTAAAAATCAAATGTGCCCT
>JANTOQ010078936.1:0-17017 GCA_027564595.1 Bythotiara depressa | reverse complement strand
TTCGACTAGGGAGTTGGGTTCTAGGACCAAGTGAGATCGAAAGTCAATGAAATGACGATTTCAAAAATGGGCCCACCGCAAATACAATTGCTTATTACTCGGCAAGTAGAAAAGCTGATAACTTGCCCTTATAGGAGAATTCCTGAAATTTTATCTTGTTTCTGCTTTTAAACATGATTATGCAATATCTTACGTGAAAGTTGCGTTAATTTGCAGTTTTACCCGTTCACTTTAATCCCAATTCATTGTTCTTGACCTGAAAGTCCCTCCCGTAAGCTATTCGCTTCTTTTTTTGTTTTGTACTCACTATATCCATTCATTCTTAGTTCATTGACTTCTCCATGAGGGCGTATGAGGAGCTCGGTTAGTTCAGTAACAAAGTGCCAAATTTACCAAAGTTCTGCGCGTCTTAAGTCTGTACTTAAAAAGTACAGTGGTATGGTCAGTTATTGTAATTGCCATGGATTCGAATGTTAAAAAAGCGTATGGTTAATAGAGGTTAAAGGACTAAAACGAAGAGTGTTACTTTTTATTTATTTACAAAGTTCGAAACATTAATGCTTTATAAACATTAATGAAAAGTTAATAACAGAAATCCCGCCAAAAACATTGTTTATGCGCATGATCAGTATATACCTTCACATAAAAGATAATTCCAAACTACCTGCTGACTCATCAACTTTTACGTTACTTTTATTTCCAGTGTCCATGCGTTGATCTTGAATCAACCATCCATGGTTCAATGGCGTATTTATTGATTTATTTGGTACAAAACTGATTTCCCCTTTTAATATTTCGTCTTCTACTTCACCGGGGGAGTCAAGAATTCGACTGTCTGTTCTTAGAAAAGCAGGAAGATTGGACCGTTGTAAACGAACGGATCTTCGCACGGGGGTCATGATTTTTCGTTTTAACTGTGCGTTTAATCTAAAGACAAAATATGTAAACATATCTGCAGTATATATTTTACTAACAGTTAGTTACCACTTGAGTGCCTACATCCTAATCGGTAAAATCTAGTAGTTCCTAAGAAAAAATCATAGTTGGTGTGATCGTGGTGAAATTGGAACTTATTGCCGTATTCAATTTGTATTCAAACTAATCTGTCACAGCCTACTGTCCTTTATAATATAACCTGTAATTTTGTATAAATATATTGATAAAGATATTGATATCAATATAAATATTGATAAAAAATCTATACGAAAGATGTTATTTTCATCGTTTTCAATTATGATATGTTCAAACTTTGATGCAAACAACCCAGAGAGATTTACAACATTCACACGGCATCTTACTTGAGATTGAGGCCTGAAAATATGTTCGTGGAGGAGAGCACTTGCTTCCTGTTGATTTTTATACACATCTGTTTCTGTCTACTTATCTTCACCCAACAATACCTGGATACACCTCCTGCCTATTGTAATAGAAACCCATATTATTTTATGAAAGATCAGGGGGACTTATCAACTTTTACCAACTTTCTTTTTCCTTTTGTTTCCAATTAGTAACACCTTTGGAAAAAGCAAAACAGAAAAGAAATTAATATAGATTTGAAATATTTCCGGGGGACACCAGGCACTTTAGGGTTAAAACAAGAAACTTTCGCAGTCCAAAAATGTTATATAGTATTTTTATTTAAGTACGTGTATATACATTCCGTTGTTTCAAAAGCCTGATTTCCATTAAGCGGAATTTTCTGCGCGGGCGACATTTTCTTAAAATCTGATTGGTTGTTTAAAAAAATCGAGCGGAAAAAGTAAATTATTTTCAAAATAAAATTAAAAGTCGTGTGGAACAAGAACAATGAAAATCATGCTCACGCGGAAAATTCCGCTGAATGGAAATCAGGCTAAAGGAGCTGTTCATATGATTATTTTTATCCCACCTAACCAGGCTGTTAGGCCGCAGTTGGTTAAAAGTTCGGTTCAACGCGCGCGTTGGAAATTATTTCCAAAATACGCATTGAAAGTAATTATTGCCTCAAATTATTATATATTTTTAAATTTCCCAATAAACTACAGTATTGTGTTTATTTACTAGCGTATTTTTTTCTCGATCTCAGCATGAATTGTAAAGACCACTAACACTTAACCTGTATGTGTTTTAATATGTAAATGCATTTCTATCACAAGTCATCAAAAACAAATAAAAAGTTAAACACAAATTGATATGCAACCTCCCTCTATATAATCAACAGTCACATAAAAAAAAAAGAGACTTATATCCAATTGGTAAATTATTATATTTTTCGCGAAATGACTATTATAGTGGTAGGGGGTTGGGATGGAAGAAATTTTTTTTTATCGATAAGGCCAGGGTTACGGCATATTTCCGTAAAAAAAAAAAAAAAAAAAAATTTTTTGCCAGAACCCTGACCCAATTTAATACTTTATAATTCACAAATATGACTATTATAGTCACAATCCATGACTTAAAAAAAGTGACTATAATAGTCATTTCGGGAAAATTAAAATGACTATAATAGTCATTTGTGGAGATTTACCAATGGGATATAATAGTCATTTTTTTTAGGTGACTGTTTGATATAATTGATTGTATTGAAATACTGATTGTCTAGGATGAAAAAGAAGAAGTCAATGATAAAAGGTAAAGCTGATTAAATGAAATGACTTCTTTTTCAGGCTACTTTTGTGTTCTTTTTGAGACACTTTTCTCCTAAAGTCATTTTTGTTTATTTCCAACTGTGAAAGGTTGCTTTTCTAAGGTTATCGGGCTTCATATCTAGCTATGCAAATATGTTGTATATACTTTGTAATGTAGCCCAGCCTCATTTCTAGTCATGAAAATGTACAGTGGATACTTTTCCATGGTTGTTTAACTTCATTTCTGGTCGTGAAAATGTTCCATGGACACTTTTCTAAGTTTGTTTAGCTTCATTCTAGTCGTGAAAAAGTGCCGTGGACACCTTTTAAAAGTTGTTTAGATTCATGTCAATTCGTAAAAATGTGCCGTGGACACTTGTTAAAGGTTGTTTAGCTTCATTTCTAGTCGTAAAAATGTGTCGTGGAATGAAGGTCCAAATAAACGTTCTGTTTAAAAGAATCTCTGAGAGGAAGTTGTACGATGTAATTAAATCTTTTTGAATCTGTGTTGCTGTGTTCAGGGCACGTAGCCTGGTTTCTATTAATTCTCAGTAGAATAAGTAAACAAACTATGAACAAACAATTAAACACAAGATGGAAGTAAATGGGAACAACTCCTCAACATGAAATCTTATATAATATTAGAATAATAAAGACTTTTAGACTCTTGTATTTTAGAGTGTATGTGCTCAAAACTCTAAACACCTAGTATACCAAATAGAGTATGTGGAGACCATCCAAAGTTTGAAGGTATACTGTGTTTTCAAACCAAACAGGTTGTTTATTTCTTTTCCAGTCTGACTGTCTCCGAGTTCTTGCAGCAAGTGTGTAAAAATAAGTATACCTGTTTAACATGTTTACAATTTGTCTCTAAACATTCCAGGGGGAGTGTAAATTTGAATACAATTAAACAAAACTTGAATAAACTTTCCTTTCTCAACAAAGTAAATTAATAAATCTCATTCATACTCTCTCCCCCTAGAAGTTAACACTAATGGGTGGGAAAATCTTCCTTCATATACTATGATAGTCTGCAAGTTTAGTTGTTCATAGATTGAGATGATTTTTGTAGTTTTTTGTAGAAAAAGATATAAATTATATTTATATTTATATACACAAGAATGTGCATTTGTTGAAGTATTGCAAGGTAATAAACTAAATCTTTGTTGTTCATCATCACTAGAAAATAATTAATAGTTACCGCATTGCGCGTTAAGATTTTTCAGAGAAAACGAACAATGACCGAACTTTTAACTAACCGCAGCCTTATATATTGTTTATAAAATTTGACTCGGTACCTGCGCAGTAAATAACTATTTAGCTCACCTCATCTGGCTGAGTTCCCCGCAAGCGTGAGGTGAGATCTCGCCATAGCCGCCGGGGCTGGCCCGTTATTCATATGAACGCAATCTAATTTTTTACAGAAAGTAACCAAGAACATGGGACCGGCCGGCTGAAGGTGAGTCATCTCACCTCACCTAGATGGGCCAGCTCATATGAACTAAAACAATTCAAAAACGGTGGCGGATACACAGTAAGAAGGGGTCGTTTTCCTACAAAATACTCTTAAAAATGAGGAATAAATTGGGTAGGGATGGAAAATAATTCTAAAAAAGAGGAATTTGCCTTACCGTTACAATTAGTCCCATGAAGGTAAAACAGTATACCAAGTTATCTTAATGTGGTTACCTCTCGCCGCGTCAAACTCATATTTTGTATCAGATTTTTTCTTGCTAGCAAAAAACCAAGTTCCTTAGTAAATGTGTCTTTTCTGTAGCAAACAATATCAAGAAAGGTCTAAACCTAGTATTACGAACGCGAAACAACTTTCAAAATTTTTGTTTTTCTGAATTTTTAGACAAAAATTTCGCGGATGCCTAGGAAGTAAACCTTTTGCGGAGACATATTTTCGCGGATTTTGCCGAGATCCGCGAAATTTTATCTACAATCATTTAATCGTTGGAATAACTCGCAGTTGGATCTTGTAAAATAAATAATTCAAACCTGCACGTTGGGCACCAATTGGTAGGGACCATGTAAATAAACGAAGAAAAATTATCCATAAATTTAACCAAAACAGTGTCAGTTGATGTAGGTTTTATTAGTTAGAAACCTCCAAGGCATGCTTTGATCAAAAGCAGTAACACGCATACAGACCTGCCGTGCTTCGGGCTGTACGCACAGACTAGTAAAAAGAAACTAACCTTCTTTTGAAAGCTTTTGATTCAGCAATACAAAATCTTATGATGCAAGATTTAAACTGAAGTGGACTATTCACATTTGCAAAATGCACCCTCCTTCCCGGGGTTACTGCGTACTTTGAAAACCAATCGTTATCAGTGACTTGATCGCCTGTAAAGGAAAAATACATATCCTACTTTCTCGAAAAATTCCCGTACTTGAATGTATGTCATAAGTAATTCCCGTTCCAAGAATAATTCCTGTATCCGAAGCCATTCCAGTGCTGTGATAATCGAATAACTAAATGTGAATACTTACCTTAAAGAAATTTTGCGAGAATTTAATTTCACGAGTCGAAAAAAATGTTTTTCACGGGAATTTAATTTTGCGAATTAGCCGATGACACATTTTTCGCGAGAATTTAATTTCGCGGATTGATAATTTTCTTAATTTTTAGTGAGAATTTAACGAATGGCTGAATGGCTGAATCTAAATTAAGATTTTGAGTAGCAAAACTACGACAGAAAAAGTATAAATACTTTCCTGTTATCACTAATAATTTCTGTTATGATTGATAGAATATATTACATTTTTACATGTTTAAACATTTTTAAGCCTTTTAAGGTTCACGACTTTTTCAAAAAAATGGAGGTTTTTGATTTATTTTTTTTGTCGAAAATCAACGTTGAATATCTCCTTTGTTAAAGATTTTTGGAAAGCCTTGTCCTCACCATTCGAAAGCTACGACTCCTCTTTTGTTTGAACGTCCAAGAAAAATATGTCATTATATTATTGTAGATTATGAAGTTTAAGATAGTAGCATATAAACTCTCGGATTTTAAGTGTGGTTTGGATGCCTAATGTTTTCTGTCGTAGTTTTTCATACAAACCCGGTTTGTACCGTCTTATAAATTCATTGCATCTGCTACAGTTTTAAGGGAAAAAGAGCATGCTAAATGGAGGGTTTGAATTAAAAATATTTTTATTGCATAAATGCTTCCCGCCCTCAAATAATCCCTACTGCCATTTTTTTATTAATTTCCACAGTAAAAATTTACCAACAAAAGAAAGAGAATCCCCCGTGTATTATTCGAGAAGTAAAAGCAAAGCAGACCAATACATTAATATAAAAATGTTTTTATCATAGTTTTACTACTAATGGACATTCACTCATCAAATTACCAACTCCTTCGTACCTTTAGCAACAAATTCAAACCTCGTATGCAGGGCCTCTTTCTCTTTTTGATATCGGAGGGGGAGATATCCACCATCAGTTATATTTTAAAAGAAAAAAGGCCCTGGGAACGAGGTTGCAACAAATTCGTAATTACAAAGTAAACCCAAGATGCTATCAGGAAGGTGTTAATCGAAAATTTTCCAGCAAAAAAAACATAGACTTAGAAACGTAATATTCCTTCTTCTTCTCGTATTTACCTTTTCCTGTTATAAATCTATTTTTGAATTTGAATTTCTAAAATATAAATTTGAAAATGTTAAAGAGAAAGGAGATGGCCAGGATTCTTGACTATCATAAACAAAGAAATAATATTACCACTAGACTCTTCTGATTCAATTCTTTCGATATAACAACAGATTTCTTCTTTTATCTTTTCTTCCGGCTGTAATTTAAAAAAAAAAAAAGTTCGTATGGCCAGTTTTGTTGTCAAAAACTATTTTATGACAATTCGTCAATATGTTACACCTGCCAGGTAACTCTTGTCACTTGTTTATACAAAAGCTTATGAATTCTCTCTTGAAGCATGAAACACAATAATAAATTTGGAGTGACTAGCCTTTGGAAATTAAACGACCGTATAACGTTAACGTACTGTCACGTGACATACACTGGAATGTTCTTAAGACGATTTTCCATTCCCCTAGAGTTTAAGAAACTAGCCCTGGAATGTTCTTAAGACGATTTTCCATTCCCTTAGAGTTTAAGAATCTATCTAAGTAAATAACTATTGAGACCATTTCATTCCAGTTATATAAAAAAAAAATTTCTCGAAAAGCCCAGAACAACCATCCCAGTGGCTTATTAAACATATTTAATATAAAAAGTATATTCTTGTGTTGAAAGCTAACTAACTCATACTATGCATTTACTTGTGCTTCTTTCTCTAGTATTGCATTCAGTTTCTCCTGAAGTTCTTCAACCAGATCCTCACACATTTCAACACGTGGGTATTTTAACGAAGCAGTGATTGGCTGTCGATCTATACAGGTTTTTCACGCTTCAAGAGTATTTATAAGCTTCTGATTACATCATTAAAGTTTATTTTCATGTCATATTATGTCAATCAAACTTAGTAAGGCAGAAGAATAAGACACTACTTACATTATGTAGATATGAGACAGAAATTCTAGATATATCAAACTAAAGCAGACCTCGTTACCTTTGCTTCAAATGTGTATGCTTGTTCAAGCAAACATATCACCCGTTGTGCGTCATTCTCATCTGCAGCTAATCGTGCCCGACATATCCAGTAATCTGAGAGACGGATTATTTGTGGATGTTTCTGGATCAGATGATCAAGTTCCGATTGGATTTCTTCTTTATCAACCTTCTGTATATACAAAAAAATTGTTTCGTTTTTACAGTAAAACTGTAAAAAAATAAATTAAGTAAATTAAGTAAAGAAACAAATTCGAAGGTGCAATACAAAATATATTCAATATATTCTTGTGGGAATATTTTCAACTTCCCTGAAGTTTTCCATACCAAGAAACAATGAAAACATCGTACATTTCTGACTTAAAATCTACAATAATACAATGAATTTACATGGCAAAACACATTATTTCAAAAACAAATACAGAAAATACAGGGAGAAGAATTTAATCCTTTAATGCATAAGCATACCTCCTGGTTATATTAAATTTCCCACTTAGAACCAGGAGGTCTTATCAGTTTTTACCAACTTTATTTTACATTATATTTCCAATAATTAACCCCCTGGAAAAAGCAAAATAGCAAAGAAATTACTAATGATTTGATTCCTTTCGAGGACACTATGCAATAACGGGATAAATTTCTCTGACTTCCCAAAAAATCAATACTTTTCCTATTTCTCCCTCAATTTTCAACCACCTTTTCACCCCCTGACATTTCTATGATTTTCAGGGCGTGGAAACTCTATCTGTGTGTTACTAAATAGACACGGTTTATTTTCGCCTCCAAGAAAACAAGACTTATCTACATTTTTGGAATCCTCAAACCTTCCTAGTTAAGCATGTGTGTGCCTTACTGAGCAAAAAGGGGCATGTTTCTGCACTCCTTGGTAGTGTTTCTAACAAAAGCTAAGATTCTACCTATTGTGGCATTTTCACTGGTTTTGTTGACTTCATTTCATAAATCATTACTTGTATTTCAACTAAAGGTTCGTATTAGCTGGCTTTGTTTCAGAGCTAAAAATGTGAGCTTGGTCAAGTTGCATTAGTTCGGCGCAGCCAGACCCTCTACACGCTTTTCGACATTGTATCAACTCCCGTTTATACGTCAAGCAACAGAAAGTCCGGTATGACTCAAGAAAAAATATATACTTGAATTTTTGACTTCATTAAATCTATTGAAAACATTTCATTGGTTCACTGAACAAAAGTTATACAAAAAAATTTGTCTCAAGCTCAGTTGTCTGTAGAAAAAGTATAAATACAAAATATTTACATGTCAAAGTAAAAAATTGTTCTTTTGTTCTTCAAAGTCTTGGTTTGTCTCCTAATAGACCCTTTCCCCCGTTTATAACTTGAATAAAAATGGCGGAGAGTGTGGGTAGGTGCTGGCGCGATAAACAACCCTACAAGAAGCTAATCTTAAGATATTTAATACAAAACGTCTATTCTTGTGTTGAAGCTAACCAGCTCATATTATGCATTTACCTTTGCTTCTTTCCCCAGTATTACATTCAGTTTCTCCTGAAGTTCTTCATCTAAATTGTCTTCATCTAAATTTTGTAGGGGTAAGGATTCCTTTACGACAAGGGAATCTTCTTCCGTCGTGAATGTTGTGTTTAAATCTTCTGGTGAACACTCAACTATACTCGGTTGCATTAAAATACTTTTACGATTCGGATGCGGGCTATTTGAAAATGTCCGTTTTGTTTTCTTCTGGTAAGGTGTAACATGAGGTGTTTTTCTTAAAAACAAAATTATTTATTTATAAACAAGTACATTCGCAATTTAGTGAAACTTTGGCGTAGTGGTAGAGTGGCGGATTCCTGGCAATTAAGAGCTCTTATTTACTTAGAATAGCACTGCTGATTCCTTCATTAGTATTAATATCAAATAGTTCCGTTGTAGTAACTGCACTTATAACATAAGTGTGAAATGAAACTACGTCTCTAAGATAAACTCTACGGAACTTAATAATAATAACATAAGCATTTTAAACAGGAGATGATGAATAATCACAATTATAAATTTATAATCTACTACAAAATAAATATCATTCATTTTACCCTTTGGCAACCAACCATAAATCAAGCTTTTCTCTAAATGAATAATAAGAGAAGAAAATAAGTATTACTTATTACACCTTATTCAGAACATAATGAATAACTGGAAATGATTATAGCATAATGTATCCTAATTTATTTACTTACGGTTTACAACACCATTGGTCATATATATACTCAATGTGTCTGTAGGGATTCTAATAAGATTGGGGCGTGGAAAAATACAAAAAAGGAGGTTGTGAGAATGGTGGTGTTGAAGTCTTTAAAATTAGGTAAAATGGGGGCAGGGGCAGTACTAAAAGGGTTTAACATATTGGAAGTTTCACTTAAAAGATAGTCAAAGTAGATCACGAAATGGTGATGTTATGTTATATATGTTGTAGCAGTTTTACCTTTAGTAAGTATACAGTGGCTAATCTAGAATTAGAAGGCAAGGTCAGATAGAAAAAACAATAGTATCTGGTATATATATAATTCTAATATATAGGGATCACAATAAGAAGGGATTTTCTTATATTCTTAAAACCAGACGTCATAATAAACTGAAGGAATAGTAAGTTTTAAAATTAACAGAATTTTCCCACTCCCCTACAATTAGGCACATGAGAGTACACATGTATATTAATTAATGGATGTCTATCCTATTGCACACATTTGTTGTAAATTACAAATCATACGTGTAGACTGGTAAACATGTGTGTAATATGACATTCATAGTCAGAATAGTCTGGAAAAGTGGCACCTGTGTTATAAGAACTGTTACATCCTTCCAGTCCATATATGAATCCACGGTGACATGCGAACATTTGAAAAAAAAAATGAGAAAAAAACAATGCTAAGTTTGAAAAGAGCTGAAAGAATTAGTTATAAACATATATTCTACCAGTTTTGAGCTTTTTAAATGGTTCTCAAGTTTTGATCCAAAAACTAAAGTTCTCTCTAATGTGTCTTCAGAAATAATAATCAGTTTTGCCTTCCGGCAGGCAACATTTGACTGATGCTGGCAAATTTAATCTCACAAACTTTAATCTTCAATACCTTGAATTATATATAGTCTTTTACTACCTTTTTGAGTTGAATTTAATTATAAAATCTAAAATTTAAAATTCAAATAAAAATTATCAAAATATCATTTCACTGGAATGTTTACTAAAACTGGGATTCATCTATACACTTATGATAATAAAAATAATGTACATACCTAATAGATAAACACTTATTCTTCCATGGTGTTCTTTCTAAACGTGGACTATCATTGAAAATATTTCCAACTTGAGGTTTTGGACAACTTTTTCGTCTGTCAACATCAGTTTGAAAAGCTGACATTCTTGATCTTTGTGATGAAATTCCATGGCTAATTGTCTTCCTTCTGTTACCATCAAGTTGCAGTGTTGGTCTATTAGCTTTTGATGAGTTTCCATAGCTGGCTCTTTTCATTTTGTTACAGGAAGGGCTTGTAAGTACTTTTGATAGGGCACGCTTTCGGCTTAGTAATGGATGACAATTTTCCTTTTTTGTTTTTCTAAATATTGAACAAAGATAAAACCAGTTATGGGGCATTCCAGCTAATAGTAGACCAAGTTAGAAGTTGAGAATTTTTAAATTCTCTTAAAGTTTTTCCAGGCAAAGTATACATATTAACTAGATATTTTTGAAAATATGAGCATTCAATTTTGTACGGTTTTCATTTAATGAGCATTTGAAGTGGGTAGAGGAGCAGAAAAAAGTTTTTGACCAATTTTTGGGCCTACCTTGAGGCAAAATATCTTAGAAACTAGAAATCCAAGACTACCATTTGCTATCATAATATGATTTGTTATCACTGTGACACAGTAGCTGTGAAACTATTTATCAGAAGAAACATAGCACTTTGTATATACTTTTAATACTTTATTCACAAAACTTATCTCCCTTTAAACTATTCAACTATTTTGTGAAAAAAAGTATTCATAGTAGATAAAAGGCTTTCCTCTACAAAAACATTAACAGGTACACATAATCACCATTTTTTTACTCTAATTTCAACTTCAACATTTTTAGAATAGCATGTGTTTCTACATTATATAATAATGTGTCGTTTGAATCTTCTCAGAATGTTTATTTTTGTTTCAATAAAAGAACTTAAGATAGAATAATATATATGTACGTAGCTTGTATAATACACCTATCAGACTTGAGAGGCTATCATTTTGAATAATTTTTCTGTTTCTGCCACATTAAATTTGAATTCCCCGTTGAAAAATAAGCCAGCATGCAAAGTTTCAAAAGCATATCTGCACTGGAAGTAATGTTATGGCGTTTTGAAATCTAGAAAAACAACTCTTAGTGGAGTCTTGATTTGGAAAGATTCAGACTTGTTGTATTTTTAGTTTCTAAGATATTTTGCCTCAAAATAGGCCCAAAACTTGGTCAAAAACTTTTTTCTGCTCCCTTACCCACTTCAAATGCTCATAGAATGAAAACCATGCAAAATTGAATGCTCATATTTTAAAAATGTCTAGTTAATATGGATACTTTACCTGGAAAAAGTTTAAGAGAATTTAAAATTTTTCCAACTTCCAACTTGGTCTACTATTACCTGGAATGCACCTTATGGGTAATTGTTATTGTTTTGAGGGAAACAAACTTAAAGCAAACAACATTGGAGTAGAAACAGCATTGTGGAAAGTACAGATGATTGTACTGCTAATCAGAAAAATAATAAAATATTTTTAAGGCCAACAACTTTTGTTTAACACAGACTTTTTTCACTTAAAATTTCTGTAAAAAAATTTTTTAACTGTCTCTTTAGTTATATTTTTCATTTGAAAATGACCAAAAATCACCCTTTACTTGTTAGTAGAGATGAGAGAAGCAGAAAACTCTCTTTCTGGTTCTATATACAATACCCAAAAAATAAACATGCAACTTGTTCACTTTATACAATCCTGGACAAAGTATTTACACCTCTTTTAAACTCCAAGATGGATAGCATCTTTTACTCCAAGTGTTCTGAAAACAAGAACACAGCTGTTGATAGTATCAACAGCTATGTTGTTTTAAGAACACTTGGAGGAAAATGTGCTAACCATCTTGGAGTTTAAAAGCAGGTGCAAATATTTTGTAAATATTATCAGATTTACTAATCTGGTAGGATTGCACATGACAAAGTATTTTCACGGATAACAAAACAAAAATTTCTGCCATTTTGATTTTGGTTTAATAAACTTTAATCCAGAGCCAGAATTCAAAGTTTCATTTGCATACACTATAAATACTAGCATGATATTTCTAATTCTGAAATTAAAAAGGTTTTGATCATGAAATATTTTAGGAGGAAAGATTACCAGTCATGGTCAAGGTCAAAAGTCATTAAGATTTTCAAGATTTTAAAATGGCATAACATTACTTTCAGTGTGTAAATATCATACTCTGGCTTCTTTTTTGAAGGAAATCAGATTAGAAGAGAAAGAAATGCACAATGGTAGCTCTGTCAAATAAATGTATTACATATTAGACAGAGCAAACTGTATATTTCATTGTGGTTTTACTTGCATTTCTAGATCACTGGTATATCTATCATAGTAGGTTATTAGGAAAATATTTAAGAAGACACCTGGCTGTTGATGGGGTACATAAATACTAACCCTTTCTCTGCTCTCCAAATTTCCAACTGCTCTCTAGAAAAATAAGAATTATTTTAAACTCAAAATATACAGAGAATTCGTCAACTCTTATGAATTAAAATTCAAGAACATAAACATTTATGTAATGGGTGTAATGTATAGATGTTTAAGTTCATTTTTCTCATCATTCAAGATCTTGTTGTTTGCATATTTAAAATGTTTTGGTCTTTTCCTTTTATCTGCTTTTTAATTACCAGACAGCTCTATTGTAAGGCAAAAGAGCATCCAGATATCGGACTGTGCCTCCAAATTCCTCAGAAAAAGTACCCTTTCTACAAATTTAGGTATAATTTTGAAAAAAAGTAGATCATAAAGCACATTTTACACTGCTCTAAAATCATCTAACTACTGGAACTTATCAGAAACATATAAATTTTTTGAAGCATGCAATATATCTTTTAAATTTAGTAGGGGAATTTTGATTTATTATTAGTTCAAAAGAAAAAATGATATCGCTTGACAAAACGATATCCATATGGTTAATATCGTAAAACCTGATTGTTGTTGATCTATACATACAAAGGTTGTTTCATACTGAACAAATGAAAATAAATACAAATTTCCACGGAAAGAAATTGCAATGAGCTAAATAAAATAGATAAAAAATATATGACATCTGATTTTGAACATTATTAATGCCATCAATACCATAGAAGTTGTGAAGTTCAACATGGTATAAAATAAAACAAAGGAAACTGATTTAGAAAGAAATTTCACAAACATAAAAGGTGGAGAATTTCCAGGCAGTAATAAAGAAAAAAACGTTTCTTCATATTTCTGATCCTGCAAAAAAAGTTATAAATTTAGTAAATACAACTGGTGTTTAGGTTTAGGACCATCCAAAGAAATAGGTTTTTTTTATAGAAGAATGGTGGAATAGAGTTTTGTTATGTGTTCATCCCCCTGGATGCAATAATATTATAAACTAAAATATTTTGAATTCACATCGTTTAAAAGAACATAATAAATAAATAAATCTCTTTAATAAAGATAATTCTTATGAACATGCCTATCTATCTATCTCGTAGTATCTATCTCAGTAGTATCTATACTATTACAATTTAATATTGAATATATAAATAACTTACCTTCTTGTAAGAGTTTTTGACTTTCCACACTCATTTTCAATGGATCTACAACAAAACACTTACAACATTTATTCATCACAACTTTCCTAAAGGACGATTTCCATTACTGCAATTTTGCCCGCACGGGCGAGTGGAGTGAACATTTTTGTGCATGCTCAATTTACTTTTTTGCGCTTGTCCGCCGTGGAAGTTGAGAATTTTCAACTTTCTCAGCTCGTGTGCTCTGCCCTCATGGACAAAAATGCAGTAATGAAAATCAGCCTTAAAACACACATGGAAACATTTAGATAACAAGTCAACCTCTTTTAGTAAATTATACTTTTATAACAGATCCTTTTAGATGAGGAGCTCATTATTAGATTTCTGCGCAAGTCAGAAATGTTTTTGCAAGTACTTTATTTTTATTTTGAGGGCTTTCCTGGTGAGAAATTTATATTTCTAATTTTATATAAATATTATATGCAAAGTTAGTTTTTAAATTATATAAAATTTTCATTTTGGCAAAAATATATTTTAATGGTTACGGTGTATCCTTAACTGGTTGCAAGAAAAATCCAAAGAACAACTCAATGAGTGATGAAAATCATATTAATAGTATATATATAAATGTACCTGCTTTGACCAAGCACCAAAACAGGAATTAATAAATAGTTACAGGAATTGGCAGATTTAGATAATAAATAAACTGTTCTAACTGTGGTATTGTCACTTTACGTCCAGAATATCTCCATAATGAGAGAAGTATCTCTCCAAACAATGTTTAAATCAATCAGGTCCATGACATAAAATAACAAATAACAAGATTTTACATACTAGCACAATTTTATCTGTATAAGTATATATACAGAATATCTGTATACAACTAGTTGACATAATTAATCCAGAAATAGTAGTTCTGTGAGGGAGCCTTTGGTGGCATATTGTTAGTTACATTGGCTGTAAAGAGTCATCCAAGTGTAACAGCATTAACCAGATTAATAGTAGCTCTAAAGATCGTAGAATACTAGAAATTGGAGAGAGCAAAATGTATTACAAAAACCATCTATAAACTACACAAAATTACAACTAATCCTACATCTGTACAGTACAAAGTTTTTTCCTTCATTGATACGATACTATAACACATTATCATCTTTTGAAATTGACATTCGACATTTGAAAATAGAAAAAGTGTCACTATTTATTCTATGCTTTTAAAAATGAAAATCTAAGATATCATACAAAAGATAATAAAATTAAAAATATCCTAAGGGAATATCGTACAGTACAACATGTTCATAAAAATATTATTCCGGTAATGTATATACAATAGTGTTTACATTGGACGTCCGTTTTACATCTGCAGGAAACATATCCAAACGAAATTTTTATAATCTAGCTTATTTTTTCATAAATGAGGCATAAAACATGAAGCTCTTTATATATGAGTATATATGTTATGCATCTTAAATTCAAGACATTCATTAAAGTGTGAATTGCAACAACACTGCTTTATAACTTGCCAACATTTTACTGATCCACACAAATATTGTCCAAAAGATTATTACAAAGATGTTTATCTAATCTATTATGGTTTGGCATCATGCTAAACATAACGTATGATAGAAACATACAAGCTGAATGCACATACCTTTTATGTATATCTGTCATTTTCTTTTCATTTTCGTTTCTCTTAGAAAAATGTGTATTTTGTACTCTTCGTGCTTGTTGTGTGATAGGGTGGCTCAGACGGTTTTTACGTGGAGTTTTATTTGTTAACAAAATCTTTAATGGTTTCTTTGTTTCTTTCTTTGGAACTACTCTGCAGGCTTTCCATGTTGGACTTTGCTCTCTTGTCAAAACTGTGAGAATAATTTATAGGCTTATTAGTAAAATCAGCTAACACGTTCTTGGTACATAACATAAAAACCAAGCAAATTGTTATAATAAGTACATTAAATGCATGTAATAATATCAAAAGGAGAAAAATATATTTGATCAATATTCTCAAAATTCCCTGATTTTGTAAACCATTTTTGAATTCCCTGATTTTCATGTTGTGTGTGCACCCTGTCTAAATAATTTACAATTAAACATGTAATGGTCAACCCTGACTGGGTGCCCACTTACTTCAGGAAATAGAATTCCCTGATAATTCCAGGTTTTCCAAGATGAAATTTAAAAAATTCCCTGATATTTTATGATCATATGTTTTATCTTTAAGTGTTACTCAAATACTACAATCTTTATTCTCTAAAAGTAAGAAAAAAATATTATCAAGAAACCCAGAAATACAACAATATATCAAAGGATATAAAATTCCCTGATGATATCAAGAATTCCCTGATATTTGATCAATATTCTCAAAATTCCCTGATATTTCCTTGATTTCGATTTCCCTGATATGTACACCATTTTTAAGTTCCCTGATTTCCAGGTTGTGTGAACACCCTGCCTGAATAATTTACAATTAAACAAGTAATGGTCAACTTGGGTACCAAGAAAAATTGACCACTATCCTTGATACATGGAGTAATTATATAAAAATAAAATATGTAAGCACTAAAAATATGGCCTTTACAGTATAGAGAGATCTTCTAACATACACATGCTCTCTATGAACACGTTTTACTGTATACAACCATCGAGATTTAAACTTTATTCCGTCAGCAAAAATATTGCAGAGGCAATAGTCATATTAACCAAATCACGTCGGCAATTGCCGAGGACTTTCTCAGTCTTCTAAAAATTACCGAAGAAAATATGTAAAGTAATTAGTAGAAAACCCAAACACACTGAGATAAATTCATTTTCTAATGCTTTTTACTTCTGTCATTATTTTTCAAAATGGTGAAATATTACTAAGTTTGGAGTATTTTACAGAATACTTGTAAGCTAAGTTTATAAAAATATGTTTCTCATAATTTTTATTAAAAAATTGAAGCTCTCCTTATGCACTGCTTCGCATCTTCTATTGTCACAATGACGTCAAAATCGGGTGTCGTAAATTTTGTCTGTTTTAAACACTCAACTGTCATGGCGTC
>JANTOQ010077792.1:0-23140 GCA_027564595.1 Bythotiara depressa | reverse complement strand
AACAAACACTTTTGTGGTTAATTTTCAAATTTAAACCTTTAAAATGCACAAGCATACCTCCTGGTTATATTAAACGTCCCATTGGAAACCTTTGTAATTTTTTGAGGGACTAGGGGATCTTAGCAGCTCTTACCTTTCCGGGTACATTGCATTAAAGGGTTAATTATGCCTCAAATTTGAACTTTTAATGAAATTATATGGGGTATCATC
The DNA here is from genome assembly GCA_027564595.1 of Bythotiara depressa. Lineage (NCBI taxonomy): Eukaryota > Metazoa > Cnidaria > Hydrozoa > Anthoathecata > Bythotiaridae > Bythotiara > Bythotiara depressa. The sequence goes on along the minus strand of JANTOQ010077792.1, from coordinate 22,930 downwards.
AGGGGATTGGACCCTCCTTTTGCGATACATTAGGACCTATTTAATAGAAATTTGTGATTGAGTGTTTTACTTAATTTTATCCTTCTCTTTCACATTATGTATTATAGTTCTAAGTAATATTTTATGTAGTTTTATGTAATTATGTATTGATATATATTAAGAGTTTTAAGTGTTTTTTTTTGTATTCTTTTTTACTGTTGTATCTTTATTTAATTTACTACCTACTTGTCTGTTAATGATGAAGGATGTCATGATGTCATGACTTATCACTTACAAGGTTTAAATTGATTTATAATTAGTGTCATAGTAACTTAAATGTTATTAAATGTATACCCATTGTCTAATTAGATATTGAGATGCATGTTTTAATATAGTTCAAGCATCGGCCAAAGATCAAAAGCTGTTTAAGTGAAAATAACGTCATCAGTGAAAAGCAGAAACGTTCATTAAAGGTGAGATCATTTTCTTTTGAAATAGTAAGGATGTTGTTTGTCACTCTGCTGCAAGGAGGAAATAAGTGTAAATAGATACATAAATAAAATGTTAGTATATTTCTCTATTCTTGCTTATATTTTATTTTATCTGCTTTTGTTTTGTCCTGGCTTATAATATACATACTATAATTAAAATGAGTATATCGTTTTGTTAAATGAAAAATTTCCTGTACTTTTTCTGTAGTTTTTGTATTAATATATTGAACACCACAATTCCATTCAACAGCTGAGCATCTTTTCTGGAGACTGGAGGGATTTGGTCTCAATTAATATATAAATATAAATATATATAAATATATAAATAATGTAAAATATTCTATTTCCCTTTGTCTTAAAGTTTTCATAAAAATATATCATACTGGAAATGATTTCTCACCTACCAAGCAGAAATAAATAACATTACTAAGTGTAATTTTGGACGTACATTGTTTCAATTATATATTTAGGACACTGTTAAATTGCACTATTGGAGTTTTTCTTCTAATTCTATCACTTTCAAAATTTGTATTGCTGTTCTCCATGGCATTAAAACTATGCATTGTTACTTTATATAAAGCAAAACATGTAAAGTAATATTTAAAATAGTTGACTGGATTGTGTTATTGTAATAGTATTCACTATTTTCTTTCTAGAGGATGAGGGAAAGCACTTTATCCCTGAAAAGTATTGAAAACATCATGGTAAGTAGTTTTCTTGCAAATAACATTTCATGATAATTCTGTGTTGATATTCATACCCATATACTTAAATATATGGTTTGTGTACTGAGTGATATACTTAAATATATGGTTTGTGTACCGAGTGATATACTTAAATATATGGTTTGTGTACTGAGAGATATACTTAAATATATGGTTTGTGTACTGAGTGATATACTTAAATATATGGTTTGTGTACTGAGTGATATACTTAAATATATGGTTTGTGTACTGAATGATACAACTCAAACCAAAATTCATATATAGTGTTCTTCCACATAACATAATTATCAAGAAATAATTATTCAAAGGAATTTATCTTTAGAAGTGCAGTTGGCTGTGATACTTTGTTGATTATTATGCCACTTAATTTAGTTTTTTAAGTATCTAACATGCAGTGCAAGTATAGTAACTGCAAGCCTTTGGTAGCAAGCTATATGATTTGTTATGTTGTGTTAGTCATGTCTGTTTTTGGTTGTATTTATGACTAATGTTATGTTGCTTATCAGTTAAAAGCATACACAGTACAAAGTCTTTCTTTAATTAATTAATTTTGACAATTAGTGGTAAGGAAAAAACTATGTATAGAAAACTGTGTCAAGTAAAATATGGTTTTGTGGTTGATACTTAGGTGTTTCTGCATGAATGAGCTAAATTTGAACTACGAAGTAATACTTATAGTTGCATAATTCTCAATACTGTATGTTAACACTAGCAGGTAAATTAAAGTCTTTAAGCAAAGCCTATACTACTTGGTCAGGAGGGATAATATTGACTTGAAATTTATATGAGTAATGGCACTATGTGGAGGAACTATGAAAACTAAGGGTCAATATTTATTCCCCATATTGCACAACTAAACAGGTAGTATATGATTTATTAACCAGCTTATGTAGCAATTGTTTCTGTGACGGAGAGTATATATGTCATAAAACAAACATTTGGCATGTTTTCAAATGATTTTAAATAATTTAACAATTTGAAGAAGTTCTAAAATATATATTTTAATTAAATATTAAATGTGCTGCAAGCATTCAAAATATCATTCTTTAATTAATATTCTTCTTTGCCTTAAGTTTGAGGTGATGAATTATAAACATTTATACAAAAATGTATAGATATTTGAGCACCAAAAAACATTTTTGCAAAGCAGTGTGTTCCAGTTAGTAAGTAGATTCTGTTGTATGAAATGTGAAATATTATGTCTGTGGTTGTTATTAATACTTACTAAAACGGTCCTCCAATGATGTGATGTCACTTTTTACTGATCCATTCATGCAACATTGTTTTCCACCTATTTATGTACACTCACTTGGTTAATATGGAGATAATTGGTTAATATGGAGATAATTGATATTTTTATTCAGCAGGTATGAAATACGTGTTTTCCTGTCATTATGATTTATGACTTTTTGTCTGTGGAAGGTGTTTACTATTAATGTCAGTTGATATCTTGTTGATAATCCACCTTTATAATCTAGATAAAAGGGAGATTCATGAAGAGAGCATGTTAATTTAACTTTTATAACCTTTAAAAGGATGAGATGCACACTTTTTTTAAATTGAACCTTTATTTTGTGTTGGGTTATAATTTAGACTGAATATGAATCCAAATATCATTTTAAACAATGTTGAAGTTTCCTACCAACATATATATAATAAATATATATAATAAATATTTTTTCTGTCTGTGTATTTGTAGTGGAAACACAAACATCTTGATTAAAATGTTTATCACTGTTCATATAAATATTCGATTGTTGTGTTGCACACAACAGTAAATAACTGTTTACATCTAAGAGTAGACAATGTGTAAATAAGCAAATGAAAGTGAGAAAAGTAATAATAGAATGACAATATGTGATATTGTTTGCAAGTAAAAAAACTAAGTAAAGTAAGTAAGCAAACAAATAACATTAAGAAATGCTTTAGTGTGATTGATTACCTTGTGCTAATAATCTACATTTTTGTTGAAAATGTAATTGATGTTTATATGTACATGTAAAACCACAAAAATCTCTTTATTGATTGTTTATTATTATTTACAATATTTATATTGTTTACAGGAAAATAATTTTTTTGCTTTGTCTCTTGAGGAAGGAACAGATTAATATACACTATTCAGAACTAATTAGTGCTATTTTTTAATTAATTAACATAATTAATTAGATAGAGAAAGTATATAACAGTTTTCTGTTCAAAAACACCCACAATGTTTAGATATAACAAGTTTATTAATTTATTCTTCCCTGTTCCTTACTATAGCTTTTTCCAGTTAACAAACACTTCTGAACATGGTATGACAATGTTCATACATGAGATAATAACCAAAAATAGCTGTATATATTTTGTGTTCAATTCTGTCATGTTGGCCTGTTGTTGTGTATTTTCTGATTTTCTTTGAAGTTTTTTTGAAACATGAAACTTTTAAACAGGGTGTATTTTGAACAAGGAAGTATCCAGTAACAGGGACCTTACTGGTCCTGCTTTTTCCAAATTATGTGTTAAAATCTAATATTAGTGTCTGTACTTTTATCTGTTTTTGATGTCATCTGTGTAATGACCCTATTGTTAGTAGTAAAAAATAATTCTTGAGGTGCCATGAACAAATATCAACATTTGTATTTCATTATTTCAAATACTATTACATGCAACTATTGTCAAGGGTTGAAACTTACCTTCTAAATTAAGACTGCTTTTTATATTATTATAAAAATCATTTGTTTGCAAAATAATGTAAATACAAACTTTTAGTTCATTGTTGTAAATAGAACTTTACTTCTATTGGAATGATAAGTTACTGTTTGCAAAATAAATTAATTACTGATGATGATACACGTTCAAGGAAACTATAAATTGGCAAACAATTACTTAATACTTCCTATTAATTAAAGCCACAATATATTCCCCCAGTAAGGTTACTTTGCATCATTCCTATAATAGGTTCATGTTGTTTAAACTTATTTGTTTGTGGAAGAGAATTTCAGTAAATAGTTATCCGTGCAGAGCTATGAAACATTCTACATCATGTAAAAATATCAGATTATTTATCATGGCGTCAACAGGGACTAGGAGTAAGTTTGTCTTCTACTTGTTAATGTGAGAATGACAACCTTTATGAAAGCTCAATATTATAATGGATCTCAAACATGATAATAAATGCCCATAATGATGGTAATAATATGCCAGAGTGTTTCTTAAAGGTTTCCTAAATGTGCAGGAGTGTTTCTTAAAAGTTTCTTAAATGTGGAGGAGTGTATCTTAAAGGTTTCTTAAATGTGGAGGAGTGTTTCTTAATGGTTTTAAATGTGCAGGAGTGTTTCTTAAGGGTTTCTTAAATGTGGAGGAGTCTTAAAGGATTCTTAAATGTGGAGGAGTGTTTCTTAATGGTTTTAAATGTGGAGGAGTGTTTCTTAAGGGTTTCTTAAATATATTTTTTATGTATATGATTGAGAGTAATTTATTTTCAATTTTGAATCCAAATAGAATAATTTTGATCATAATTTCATATAATTTGTTTTACTTCTAATTCTTACCAGGTCTTAGCTCATAATAATGTGCATATAAATGTTTTGATTGGAAATAAATACAGAAGCTTATAACAAAATTTGGAATATGTGAATGCATTTCAACAGGAACACTTATATTCCTATATGAGTTTTTTATAGAGATCATTTCATGCACACGGCAAGAGTTGGTTGTGCAAAATAAAAACCTTTGATAAAACAAGAACTTGTTGAAGATATCCTGGTGTATCCAAGCCATGTTTGTATATTGTTTTGTGTTTCTTATAAGTTAATATCTAAAATTGTAGTTTTGAGTGTATAATTAAACTAAAACATAATATAGTTCTTAATGTTGTTCACAAAGAAACAACATTTGGAACAACTTTGCTTAAATATTTCACATGCATAAAATGTGTTTTAATTTTAGGCCTGGTTTTAAGTTTCCTGCTGTTCATGTGCAGAATAAATATTTTGCAATTAAGGTCTCTCGATACCTTTTAAACATGGTGAATAAATGTTAAAAATATTATACTTCCTAATTTTTTCTTCAAACCAAACTTTGCAGTGAACAATATGAATAGTAATCCTTTACTTATCCGTTAAAAAAATTGATGAAATACTAAATCATGGTGGGAAAAAAAACCTTTGAAAACCGACCTATTTAGACGCATTTTAAATGCTATAAAGAGCTCTAAGTTGTTTCAAGTTGTTTTAAAATCACTAACTTCTGATCATCTGTGGCCGTACTGACTAGGAGATAAATAGCGTGTTCAGAATTTTTTTGTTTGGTCCTATTTCCAGAGTTATTGTGTTTTTTTTTAATGCACAGAAACATTACCAACACGATCCTCTTCACTGTACATTATGGAAGAGAAGAAAACAAGAAAATTCCAAACACCCTTTTTTGCACAATGCCTATCTCTTTGACGTCAGAAAGTTTTAAAGTCACACGACAATGCTCCAACTGAGCTAAATATGTAACTTCATAAGTGATAAGCCTGTTCGTTAATGGTACAGCTTTTCCGAATAGCTGTCCTTTAATTTCAAGAGACAGCAAATTAATAAGAGAATACATAGTAGCAGGTACTGTATAGTATAATAAACGCATGTTGACCGGTTAATTAACAAGCGTTTCATTACTATGGTGCAAAATAGAATTGCCACAAAAAAACAAAAATAAGAGTGTGTATGCTTTTCTACCAATATTTGAAATAGACAGCTAATATAAAATGATTTTTAAAATGGATACGAAGACTGCACATTTTTCAGGGTACTCTAAAAGGATGATATCAGTTAATAATGCAGAGAAAACATCAAATTGTTGCGTAAAAAATGTTTGTAATCCCCATAAAGCATTTCTAAATCATTAGGGTAAAAATAAAAAGAAGAAAATCTTTTTCCGTTTCAAAAGGTATCGAGAGACCTTAACAAATATTTGTATATATATATATATGTGGAATGAAATAGCAAACTGGTTCAAGTTCAAGATGGTCTCGTGTAAACAGTATCTTACATAGATTATTGTTATTTTATTACACTGGTCAAAAGGGAAAGGAAGCTGGTTGTTCATTATCATGAATGTTTTCTGTGAGATAAGAGAGTTTGCAGTTGCAGAGTATTGGTACAAAATATTTCAGCTTATACATTCTTTGCAAGATTGTTTTCATGGTGCTATTGCAATAAAGCAGTTTTAGCTGAATGTCTTGTTGTTATGATGTGTGAATCATTAATATTTATATCATTCTAGCTATAATTAAATAGACCTCACTGTCTAGATTATAGTAATTAAAATGCTGGAAAGTTAATTATGTGTTATGTGCTTGATTATTTGACTAAACTAACAACATATTCCAAATCTGTTTTCATGTTTGGTAACACACCAGAGAGTCCTGCTGTTTACTATGCAATGGATAAAAATAATTGTGCAATTCAAATTTGTTATGAGCTTTTTGTTATTGTGACATTGATAGTTTTACATCCTTTAATCTTTTGCTCAGACAGACAGAATTCTCTTAATTGTGTTTAAAATGGGAGAAGGGGAAGAAATGAAGGAAATTCCCCAAATTTAAGTTAATAAACCCAATAGCTGATACTGGTAATTTGAAAAAGAGATGTATAGAAGATATATTTAAAATACACGAATTGTCATTTATGTTTTTATGCTTATTTTCTATGCTAGCATGGATAACATAGGAGCTACTTGATAGCATTTCTCCAATTTATTTATCTTTGTGTACATTTAGTTTTTAGATTTCGTCTGATAACTTAATCCCAAAAATAAATCACATATGACACTTGTATGCGAGAATAATGTTCTAATAATAATAATATATAATAATAATATATTATAATAATATAACGTTTTGTTTAATAGTTTATTAATTTGTGAAATGTTTCTTAGTGTTTTAGTAGTATTGTTTAGTAGTAAGCACAGTAAAAACGTTCTCATTTCAGCCAGCTCCTATGAAAAAGCTCAAACCATGTGGAAATGAAGTACATACAGTGATAACAACTACTGGAAACAAGGTAATGTTTTTCAACCATGTTGTTGGTAGAATGTTGTTGTCATTTAACTGTTTGTTGTCACTATCAGGGCCATATCCAGAGCAGTTTTGGAAGCCAGTATATACCGGTTTGGGAGCCCCAAATTCAGGTGCCAGTATATACCGTTTTGAGAGCCCAAATTCTAGTGCCCAAAAATGATTACTTAGAGTATAATAATAGAAATGAAACAAGCATGTAATACTTTGGCTTACCCCTTTTATAAATGGTAGACATGTGAAGCTTCAAGATATACAGGATACAAACTAATGAACAAATGTTCTTGTTTCTTGTTGACCATTTACTTGTGACTGGTGTAAGTGAATTGAACACTTATTTATTAAAATCTGTAAGTTTGTTTTTCAAGAAAATGGCACTTGCTATGGTTGGGAAATGGCAATCTAGAGTTGTCAAATTCCTAACTTTCAATAGACACTAACTAAGCAGATCACTAAATCTGACTTTTCCACAATTTAGTTAACTAAATCTGACTATTCCACAATTTAGTTAAAGTAGAAAAATCAAAACATACCAACCAGTAGTGTATGTTATGCGCGATATAAAGTAGTTGTTTTAATATGATCTCATTTTTACTAAGAAGGATTTATAAATTCAACATTTTACTTTGTATTATGTATGTAGCAAGGTTCAAGAGAACTGGAATAATGTTTTATTATATATTCATGTAGTGACAGTCCCAATGTTAGCATCAATTCACAACAATGAAAACATTAATTTAGATCTCATCCTACAATCCTCAGTTTCGTTAATGCATGTACAAGCCCACAACCTTTTTCATTCCTGGTAGTGATTTATGTGATTGAACACTGTTTTAAAAAGGGAACCAGTAAAATATACTTTTTTCTCGTGAAGCATTTAAAAGAGTAGAAATTCAATTTTTATGACGTTTCTCAAGATTAAAGTATGGAGTTAGATGCTGGACAATATTCGAAACTTCTATTTGTGGTGTAGCCGTGATCAAATTCGATGTGTAGCTTTATAGACTGACTCACTACGGTGTGTAAAAATTTGTAGAGTAACTTGTGTCAGCATACACCAATTCGTGTTGTCATAGAGTAATTCATGTCAGCATAAGGTAACTCATGTTGGTGTAGTAATTCCTGTCGGCATAGAGTAATTCGCCTGGCCATTTACAGATTCATCAGGCCATTTAAAAAAGAAGTGGTATACATCTTGTTGTCCCAACCTTTTTAATTAAAAATTATACTTGTTTGTCGTTATAATTAAGACAAGAAAACGAGTGTGTTATATAAAGGAAGGAAGTACAGTGGATGCAGCTGTTATTTTCTTTCGCTCAATCTCCTCAACTTTGTTTTATTATAAGCCAAGTTTTGTTTACAAACAGAGGGTAACTGACCTAATTCCCAAAGAGAACACTGACTTTTTTTCTAACTAAAAAATAATTTACCAATCCAAAGTTATGAAATTGAAATGTAAAAACTGAAAAATGTGTAAATATATGTGTATTCATACCATGATATCTCATGTACTGCAAATCAAAGTAATATAAACCACACCAGATTCCATTCCATATTTATTTAAATTTCTTGAGGCTAAAATTTTGTGACTTAATATTTGTCTGTTATTAACACAAATTTTATATTTATTATTGACGCAAAAGCATCGAGAGACATAAGACAATTTTTTTTATATTCAACTAATATATTTCCTATCCAAAAAAAAAAAAGAAGTATATATGTATATATAAACTCTGACAAATATATTGTGCAGTCTAACCTTTTAGCTTTCATAAAAAAAAACACCTTTTAATCATTACGCTCTAATTTAGATGTTTAGGAGTCTCTAAGTCTGAGACAACAATTTTAGTTTAAATTTTAATTTTGAACTTCAGCATTTATTGTAATTACAAAGATTGTTGCTAAGGTGGATTTTCGCCTTAAATAAGTGACTTTGATATTGTTATAGTTCTTACTTTTATTAAATATACATTTATCGTTTTTACAGTTGCGTTAAGCCTCTCCAACTGTGAATAAAGAATACATACATACAGTTTGAGATTTGACGTGTTTGCCTCCCTTGAGCATCCACAAAACTAGAGTGAGCGCATTGGATGAGAAAAACTGAGTATGAATGCAGTGAGAAAACCTTTTTAACTAAAACTTTAAATGTTTTGCTGGTTTTATGGCAAGTGAGATGGTCTTCCTAGACCAGACATGTTGAATAAGCACAGAGACTTCACAACCAAACCATCTGGGTCTTAATTGAACACAAGCAGTTTAAGAACCGCTTTGTTATATTCTTCTATGTAGTTCTTCTCATATAACCTCGTTATAACCTCGTTTCCAGTGTTTTTTTAATGTTAGAAATTATCGAACTAAGTTGAGAAATTAATTATTTATTTTGCAATGCAAATGTTTTTCTCATTTATATAGACAAATGTGTATTTTTCTAACTAAAAAAGTTGAAACAGCCCAATGACACGAGTTGTTGCACGCTGATACGAATCACTCTATGAAGACATAAATTACTCTACAACGACACGGTTTAATCTACGGCGACATGAATTACTTTAACAACGACTTGAATTACTCTACGACGAATGAATTACCCTATAATGACACGAATTTAATATGACACAGATAGGTGTACGTCAACACGAATTACATTACTGTTCTTGTTGATATTCACTTATATAGTTGCCACAGTTGTAGCATTTTTTTGCTCTTAATAATAATAAGTACACATTTTTAGGAAGAATGACTTTAATTTCAGTTATGTCATGTGATGGAAGAATAACTGCTGACAAACTTACTTTTTAATAACTTTGCAACTTGACAAAACTTTATAAAACTTTGTAGACGATATCAACAGATGTAAGGATGATAAAAAACTTATGAGAAAACCATATGAGAATATTCATCCAATCTTATGCACTGATAGGTAGAATTGATTACCCTCTGAAGAAAGAAATTGGTGTGTCAATATATAATAGTCATAGTTCAAAGCACCTCAAGTAGCTTTTTAATTGTTTGACTGACAAAGTATCTACAAATTTTGTGGGCCTGTTAGTAAACATAGAGTTCTTACTCAGCAAATATCTTAGAAGATCTGGAACTAGTGTTGTGTCATCACAATGAACTTCACATTGACAATACTGACTTTTGGTTAAGTGGTTGACATAAATTAAATTAGTGCCATTATCCTTAAAAACCCTAAGATCTTATACTTTAATATCTCAATAACAGAAAGAGCTTTATCAAAAATTAAAAAGTGACATTCCTAATTTCTTAAGTACTTCACCCCCTTAGAAGTTTTATTTAAAAGTCAAACTTAATTTCATATAAGAAGCAGGGCTTATCCAGACAAAACTGGAAAACCTGGAAAAGGCAGGGAAAATGTGCCATGTATTGTCTATGCACGATATATTATGCTTCTTTCTCTGGGAATTGCATTTTACAGTGATCTACAATCCTGGCCATAATGTATTGGCACAAAGCACTAAAAATTCAAAAATCGAATTCCACAAGTGCTGTGAAAGTGTTCATTGATATAACTAGGGAAAGAGTTAAAATTTTCCAGTTTACCAATGACTTAAAACTTAATAGGATGTTAGGTACTGTGTTAGAGAAGTGATTGTTTCTAGGCAGCATGATTGGACAAGGGGGTGTTCTCACTACCCTCCTAATTGGGTTAGTCATTAATTACTCGTTGCATTATAATATGTGCTACTGCATATAGATAGCCCTAACCCTAACCTGATATGTATTTGGTACGTGCGTACTACATGAAGGGCTTCCCGGCATTATAGAACAGATAATGAAGGACTAAGCCCTAATTGGTCCATTTGAGACCTTTGTGTCATCATAAAATGTGTATATCGGTGAAATAAGAACAATTTTGGATGTTTTTCAATAAGTAGCAGTGGCACAGGTGATCCTATGCGGTTTCCCACCAACACCTAACCCCAATCATGTGAAATGAACAATCAAAGGGAAAGGTGCTAACACACGAATCAGCATAAAACGCCAAAAGTGCCATAATTAATGGCCAGGATTGTAGATAGAACCTTTGAAATAGGAAAAGTTCTTCACTTTGTTGCTTCATAGATATAATGGTTGTTTGGTTGTTTCATGCTTCATGTAGGATTGTTTGGAAAGAACTAATAGTATCCAATATTTATAGTTTTACTTAATTTATTGCTAGATCTGCCTTGTTCATGACAATTACAATTCAATGGTGGGTCACATAATGTTGCTTACTCTCTACTGATATCCCTCTAAACAATTGTCTGCTAATGGAATGTAACAGTTTTGAAGTAAAATAAATGAGAATATTATTGTTTATATTTAGCAACTGAGATGTTTTGTTTTTGTTTTTATAGGGTGAACCAAGTAAAAAGAAATTCGCATCAAGGGTGGCATCAATTGCAAGAGGATTTTCACCCAGAAAATCATTTCGAAAGAAAAGCACGGAAGATGTAACCTTAGAGGTTCGTTTTTAGAATGTTTGTAAATCATGTTTTGTATTATTGCATTTTTTATAATCTTTCCCACATATTTGTCATATTAACAGTACAACTTGGCAACACAGCAGATGTTTCTGTTGTCTTGTATTTTTTCTCACTTCCGGAAAAAAAGAGATTGGATACTTCAGATAGTGAAATATCTGTCATAAAAAGACTTACACAAGAGTGGGTGAGTGTGCGAGTGAGTGAGAGAGACAGTCTTCCTGTCTTATTCCAATACAGTTTCCTGGTTTTATGCAACTAAACCCTATTTTTGTATAAATGTTTCTGTGGAAAGAAAGTGTAAATACCTCATTAACAGTATAAGTGTTTATTTAAATAATCTTTCTGTAATCAATTTAATAACAAACAACAAATTGAACATTCCTTTAAGAGCTAAACAATAAAACTTTAATGTTAAGAAAAGTAGTAGCTACAATGCAGGTGTTTAAAAATGGAAATTTTTCAATAGCTAAACTTTTAGATAAGGATTGAGAGCTATTTTAAGGATTTTTGCCAAAGAGCTGTGATACAATTGTATATAAACTTGTGTTACAACCTGTTGGGGAATGAAATAATATATATATATATTATGTGCAAGGTCCTAGCAGGCCAATGTTTTGTCTATTTACAAATGAGGTCTAGTGTTAAATATCTGTATGTGATATTGTGCAGACATCAAAGTAAACATACCTTATCAACAATCAGCTTGTAAATGTGTGTCTACTCAGATGTCTTGCTTGAGTGATGTTGGGATTTAAGTTTGTGATTTCGTTTTAAGTAGATGTCCACATGGTTTGTGCATCTATCTGAAAAGCATCACATTGATGAGTTGCATTCTTTTTGTGTCCATGTTGTTTTTGATGTAATTTAGTTATTAGGCTTTAATGTAAAAAATAATTGGAATGTTTAGGTACCCTTACTTAGGTGTATTAAGGGGTTAGATGTTTTTTAGGTGCTCATTGGATGTTTTTAAGGTGCTCACTGGATGTATACTATTTTACAAACTGTGCATTCTTCTCAGTCATATTCACTTCAGTCATGGTTTTAATTTTGCGATTCTGGTGTGTTTAAAAATGGGATAGTTAGTTTAGTTGCACCGAATGGGCGAGTTATAGGTGTAGGTGTTACACTTTCTAATAATCTAGATGCGCACATGGTGTGAAAACATAAATTAAAAAAGTGCATCTTTTTATGAATATTTTGTTCAAGTGTGCTTGTTGTACATGTCCTAATTTGCCATGTTAGTGGTAATTTGGAGCAGTTTTGTGGTGTTTGGATACTCTACATTGGCGGAATAAAGGTTTGTATGTGTCAGTTTGTGTTTATTTGTATATTCACGTGATGTTGGGAGCTATATAAAAATCTACACATTTTTCTAAGGTACATTGATTTATGGCAAGCTTGTTGTATTTATTTGTGGTAGGCATTATTAGTCAAAAGTTTAAGATTTTTGACTGTCAAAGACTCCTTATAACTTTTCTCTCTCTTGTGTTCTTACGTGTTGTTGCTGGGAGTGTATTTCTATGTGTATAAGGTTGGGATTAGACTAGCAGTAAAAAATTTGTAGCAGTTTTAATATATTAATTATGTCCTTTGTCAATATGGTTATTCTCACTATTGTTTCTGTTAGTGAACATAGTTTTAAGTTTTCTAATTTTTGATCTCAATTATTTTAATATATTGGATACATTTTAGTTGACAAGTGTGTAGTTGCTCAGGAAAGCTATTAATTTTGTTAATTATGCTCTGTTGATAAAAGGACATAGCAGAAGTGTAAAGGTAAAACACAGTAAAGGCACCTGAACAGCTAGCTACCCCTGTATACCTCATTTTATATATATAACATTCTATAGAACATTATATTCATAATATTTTATATATGCTATATATACTATGGTATAGTATATATGAAATAGCTCAGAGAGAATAAGATGGATAATTTAGGTAGAAATAGATTGGATAAAACGGCTGATTATAAAGCACTAATTCTTAAACCCACTATTAAATTGGAGAATGAAGAACATTTCATGTATTTAAGTCTTGTTTATAATACTCTATCACCTAGGTAATAATATATACTGATCAACCATTAATGCTTTATTAGGTTTGTGTACTCATTTTCATTTAATATTATTAAGCATAGTTTAATGAGAATTAACAAACTGATCCATCATAATAATTCTTTATTAGGTATAATTTTACCATTTAATGCATAGTGTCCCCGGAAAGGAATCATATTATTGGTCATTTCTTTAATTTTTATAATACTCTATCACCTAGGTAATAATATATACTGATCAACCATTAATGCTTTATTAGGTTTGTGTACTCATTTTCATTTAATATTATTAAGCATAGTTTAATGAGAATTAACAAACTGATCCATCATAATAAAAACTGATAAGACCCCCTGGTTCCTCATAAAATTATAAAGCTTTCTAATGGGAAGTTTAATGTAACCAGGAGGTATGCATTAAAGGGTAACATACATTGTTATATTAAAACAAGTTCAGACTAATTCAGTGTTACATAAAATGTTTTGGATCTTCTGTTTTTTTTTACTCTATCTAAAATGTGGAATGGTGGCATCAGCATACTACGAGCACAAGCTAATTTTTATGATTCGGCTTAAGTATTTCGTTGTTTTTCTGGTACTTTTACCCATACTTTAACTGGTTTTTCATTTAACAAATCCCTTTTCCCTTCACCATGGTATTGTTTCAAATGTGCAACTTTAAGATGCTGAACATTGTATATGATATCAAGAGATCTTAAGGGAATTATCAAGAGATCTTAAGGGAATTATCAATCATTTCTAAGTATTAATTTAATAAATATTGGATACATGTTATAATAATTTGTTAATTATTTAATAAATAATTATTCAGATATATCTATCATCCATGTATCCTGAAATATATTGTATCAAGCAGAAATCAACAATATAAATTTAGAAAGTCTTTATTCGTCAATTTTATAAATGGACCTGTTTTTCATTTTTTCTTGGTAGGAATTCATCATGTGTAGTACAGTTTCTTTTTTTTTTGTTATGGGCAAAAACCTCTGTAAAAAAAAATTTTATTATTTAAAATTCCCTTTTCCTCCGGATTATTTGAACTTTGCTTGACGTTTTCACGAAATTCTTAAATTTTTGGATATTTTAGTTAAGGTCAGAACAGCTTCATGATGCCTAGTATAGCAACCATTCATTCAACCAAGCACTTTGTAAAAACAAAAGCTATAATTACTTCCTGAAACATGAAAAACAATCCTCTGCAAAAATACTATATTCATAATTTCCTTAAGCCACAAACCATCAGAAGATATTTTCCAAAGAGTGCCAACAGTAAATATTACACTGTAAAAGGGGAGAAGTAGGGTTTTCTCATGCAGCGGGAGAGTGTTGTTAGCTTACTTATTACAAACTACAGCAATGCTTACTTATTACAAACTACAGCAATGGAGAGTGTCTAGACATACCAATACAATCTGACATTCACATGATTCACATAATTGTTTTAAAGAGACAGTTTTAAAGAGACACTCCTCCGATAAGTTTGTAACATTGTTATTAAACCTTTACTGTACTTGTCTATAAACAATTCCTTCTCACTTTAAAAAGTGTCTAAGGAGTTTATGGTCAAATAAGGCAGTTATACAAATTAATTATCTCCTGTGGTTTACTCTTCTAAAGAAATTACCCAACCTTTTAATTCTATCATCCAGGGGGTAATAATTCTTTTCTTAGTAATACCATCAGCTCATACCTTCAGTAAGGGGCTTAAAAACTTTTATTAGAAGTATTTTTTACTTTTAATGGAACTATACAGAAAATCATTCTCAGATTATTGAGACAGTTAATTTACAAATTTTAGAAATCATGTATGGATGTTTTACTGGTCATAAAACTTGTTTTAATGAAGTGAACAAAACAGTAGATAAACAAAACAGTAGATAAACAAAATTTAGTTTAAAAAATATGAGTAAAAATAGGAAAGATTCAAGTTGAAATTCTGGTACATCCCAAGTTACCTTAAATAAATGGTACATCCCAAGTTACCTTAAATAAATACATTTAAAATATTTTAAATGGAGAGATAAATAATAGACGCTCCTGTGAAAAAATACATTTGTTGGATGAATCATGGAAGTTCCGCCTGTCAAGGTAATTTTCTCAAGTATTTCTAAAGAAGTTATATAATAATGATCTTTAAATTTCAAACGTTGCACGAAAGTTCATTGAATGTAACTCTGGGGTCTTGTCAATGAATAGTTCAAATTGTTTAAGGATGCACCTTAAAACTAAATAGTAGTGTAAATATACCCATAAGTATGTATGTATATGTATGGTTTCTAGGAAGTTAAAAAAGTGAATGGACTACAACTCACGATTTTATATTGTTCAATGCTATTTTTTTTATTGTTATTTCGCTCCATTCAACAAAGGGCTTGATACTCCCTGGACCCTTTTTGCTGATGTCGGAAACACAACATGGTGTGATGTTTTATCATACTTTGATTACTAAAACTTTGGTTATTTCTTATACCAAAAATACGTTTTACCCAGAGAGCATTGCATGCGGAGATTAAACAGTGCTCTAGCGGTAGTCTAAAATAAACCATTGTAGTTGAAAAGCCGTCATTAGAAGAAGCACCAACACAGAATGGTGTTCAGAACTGGCATAGAAGAAGAAGAGTGTATCTAAAAGAATGAACCAACACAGAAGGAAGTTCAGAACTGGCATAGAAGAAGAAGAGTGTATCTAAAAGAATGAACAAATATTATACTTCCTCAATTTCCCATGGTTTGCTTGATTTAAGGTAAGATTTGTTGATAAATATATTATATATGTTCATGGAGGTATAGTTTTAAATCAGGCATCAAGGTTGTCCTAATTTCCTAGGTTAGACATTTTTTGAATTTTTGGTAATATGATGGCAAGATGTTGAGAACAATCATATAGTAATGTTTTGGTGTAACTAGCCACATGAGCACAGTGCCTCCTTTACATAATTTTGTCCTTTACATAATTATGTAGCAAATCAGAAAGTTGCTGCTGTTTTATTACAGTAACTTTATATGACATAGATAGTTATATAAATTCTTATTTTTATCTAGATAAAGTTTATTCATTATGTCATCACAAGAGCACCACAATAATATGTCAAGTCAACTTTATTGCTTATGTGGTATGAAATTTGTGTCATAGTTACCTGCATCCCAAGATCTGTGTAGATGATATGGAGGTATGTATGTGGTATTATTTTTCTGTTTTGTTTATTTTTATTTTTATTTTTATTTTTATTTGTTACCTTTTATGTCATATACGTTTGAAAAACCTTTGACAAACAAATTGTTTTTTGCATTTTATGTGAATCTTTGTTTATAAGTGACGTACTGTGATTTATATGTTTATTTTAATTCAGTTATGAATAGATGATTGATGCAATGATGATCGAATTAATTAAGGAATCTGTTCTTTTGCACATAGATAAAATCATGCCATTCATCTGTATCTCGGTAAAAGAAAAATGTTAAAAATTTATTTAAAATAAAAATTAGGCAAATAGGTTACATTCTGTCAGAGAAACAACAATTTTGATTTTTAAAAGTATTTAACAAATAAGATCTTATCTTTAAAACGTTTACATTGATTCTCATTTATTTTTTCTGAAGTTTGTTTTTGTTTACATTCATTCGAGTAGTAGTCTGACTCAACATGTGGGTTTGGTTTATGACCTCTTAAAAGTAATGGTGTCACAGATGTAAGAAATGTGGTTTTAAAGCATTGATCATTGAGTGACTTTATTGATGTATTAATATTTTTTCTCTATGAAAACGATTGCCTCATGTAAGGGTGTAAAGAGTGTCAACACACTGTTGTATACATGTACCTTTTTTGGTTTCATCAAAAGTCAAGGTTTTTTGTGTTATCAAAGTAGTTGTACTAGCACTACTGTTGTTCCCAGGGTAACGAAAGCTTCTGTTTTTCAAGCTGTGTTATTTTATAGCGGTACATATGGAAAAGCTTATTTTACTTTTGCTCTTCACTGCAGGGTCATTACTACATTTTAAAATGGTTTCTTTTAGTCAAAATCATTTACATAATTGAGCAAAGAGCTGTTGCAAGAAGATGGATAGCAATCTCTACTAAGTGAAAAGTTCTCTCAAGACCCACTGGAGGAACATTTTGTCACACAGAACAATGTGGCAGAAATAAGAACAAGTTAATATCCTACTTATATGGCAAGAGTTAGCACTTGGTCAAGTCCCAGTTAATCAATGATTATAGAATGTAACTATAAATATACACAACAGTAGAAAACTGATGTAAAGAGTTTTTCACAAAATACACAACTGCTAATTTAATCTCTTTGTTTGTTTGTGATAGTATACGGAGCTAGTGATGAGGGCTGGACTTGCTAAAGTTCTTTTTTCTTAGCACTAATGCGATTATATCTCTGCACCACATATACACAACATAATCAGCAACCTATCTATCTCCCAACTAACATGTTGTTCACCACTACCAGTCCCTCGTCATTTACAGGGTTGTTGCTCCCATTACTATTTTCAAATTCTGTAGAGGGCGCTATACATCGATTTATCAATTCAAACAAACCGCTGAACTCATCACTTTGGTAAGAAATCATAGTGAATTGCAGCAGTAATTATTTAACGCTTATATACCAACTAAATACCTATGTATTAGCTGCTGATAGAGAAATAAGCAACGAAAGAATTATGAAGAATAGTGACTTGCATAAATAAATAAGGGAGCTAGAACAACAGTGTACACGAATAAGGAACAACAAAGGAATTTGTAAAAACGATTATAAAATATCCTTTTAAAAAGAGTGTATTTTTTTCTTGAAAATGGCTTAGTGGTTAGCTAAGTGTGCTGCATTGTGATACAAGGATCGGGGTTGAAACACTGGCGGGGTTGTCTGGTTGGACTTTTCCAGAAATAAACTAAAATAAACTGGTTGAGGACATGCATTTTCATGTATATATCCACAACATTTACACCCCTGAAAAATTTGTACTGACCCCCATGGAAGTTTCATTTCATAACCACCCGGAAATACAAATTTTTGCCTTTCCTCTTTGGATATCCATGTCATGAACAAGGTCAACCACCTTGTATATTCACTTTCACAAAAAGTAGGGCCCCCGTAAAATGTCCCTTTTCTAAATCAACTAAATTTTAAAGAAGCTGAACTCTCCATTATGTTTGTACAAATAAAAACTCGAAACGGTCACTGGTATCTTTTTCGTCAACAAAACTAAACTGGCACAGGAAGGACGGGAGGTTTATCGTCAGAAAACAGCTACCAAATTCTTTTTATGTAGATTATTGTAGTTTGTAAATTCAATATCGATGCATTCAAATCCATTAGGTTCCAACCAGCAGTCCGTCTCTGTCAACAGTCATCTTCATCGATATCTGTGTTACTTCTTCAAGAAATCTTTCCGCTAAAATTTCGTCCGCCATTTTCTACAACTTTCGTTCACAGACAGAACTAGCTACCTACTAAATAAAATTGAAAGCAGAAACTACTATAAACGAATAATTCTCATAAATAAATGATAGAATAAAGTTACGGCCATTATTAAATCGCGCGAGTTTTTAGACAAGCAACAAACTATGAGAGTTGTAATTCCTTCTCTTTTTTTTCAACCGCCTTGATTGTTTCTGATAATTTCTCGGATGATCTTCATTTGTTTTATATGGTAGTTAACTCTCTGAACTAACAAGGATGCGGGATCATAATAAGAAGCGGGTGGATTTTTACGAAATATTACTAAAAGGTGCGTGGGCAAATAGGAATCAAGTACGAAAGAAGACTAAAACCGTCAAATGGTCAAAACGTTTGTCCAGGATTATAGCTTTAAGTTCTTTCTATTAATAGCTAAACATTTGGTTGTGATATGTTTTAATTTTATGTAAATGTATGTAAATTTAATTTATTTAGTCGTGAATATTTGTGCTGCTCTCTGTAGCAAGATTTCTTAAGATATTAACAAAATATTTTATTTATCCTTGTAATCACGTTGTATTTTTTGTTGAAATCTCAAACTTATTGTTGAGTAGGAACGAATGACAAGGTTTATGTTTATCATTCATATTTTTCCACTGATAATCTTGAGTCAAATCATTTTTGTGAATGTTTTTGTTCATTTTAAAACAGTTTTTCACTGTCCAGCATCGTAAAGTAAGCGCTAATACAGACTAGTGTTTGTGGAAATCAGAAGCTCACCCAGGCCAGTGTTTAGTGAAAATTAACTCATTAATATCTTGTCGCATGCAACACCACTGAAAGTTGTTGCGACAATACATTAACTTTCAAGTCAAATATATAAATATTATCTCATGGTTCAGGAGAATTCGAAATTTACCAATCACATGTTTCCAGGATATGGAAATGGAATATGATTGACTGAATGCCGATCTCTACTACGGGGGCTTTTAATTTTAAAGTCATAAGCAAATAATATGTAAATCCACCTTTGAACAAATATAAAAAATTCTCACGCCAATTGTTATTCTTGCAAATTGTTACTAAACAAATTTTCTCCGTAAATGTTATTTTGCATCTGTAATCTTGTGTAGAACGGTAAGCTGATTTTCATTTCATCCATTTCATTAAACTCTTGAGTGACCGCTGAATGAAAATCAGTCTGATAGTCTGATAAATAAATACATAAATATAAAACCCATCACTGTTACGAAGTTTGGAAATAGTTGATTTTTTTGCAAATATAAAATGTGAAGAGTTTAATAAGAATACTCTCTCTATAGCGGACGTTTCCTATAGCGGACACCTCCTTATAGTGGACATTTTTTCAGGAACGGATTGATTTAGGTCAAAAGTTTCATAAGTAAACCTCAATATAGCCGGACAGTTCTTAGCGGACACCTCCTTATAGCGGACACTTTTTCAAGGTCCCGATTGAACATTTCTCCTAGCGGACAGTGCAAAATAGCAATGACAGTAAAAGAAAAAACATTTTTTAGTTTTTCTTTCTTTAAAAGTAGCATATTGAAATGTATTACATATTATTTTAAATAATGTTCTACATTTGCGGCCAATTCTTTTTTCATCATCTCCAGTTTAGTTTTACCCATTTTATGGCTTTTCATGGCTGAAGAATATGTATTGTACCGATATTTCGAGTCCATAATTTGTCCCTCGATTCAAACGTTTGCCAGTTACTTCAACTGTAACAAGAATTCGGAAGCTGTAGAAACTTCGAAATTACTTGGCTGATATTTAAAGGTACATGACCAACAACTTTTCTATTTGAAATATCGCGTATTATTGCCACCGAATGCTTATCGTATTCGTTATCAGATTCTTTTTCACATGTTAACGAATCTTCTCCAAGCATTGCCTTCTTCCACACAACCATGTACACATGGCATCCTCGAGAGAAAGAGTTTTTAACGAAAACGTCGCTGTACTGCTATCCACAATTAAAAGAATGTCCACTTCATACGTGTCTTTTCTAGTTAACAGTAATTCCATACTTTTCTGTGTGTTTGTGTATTAAGTAAAACGTATTCACAAACCAAAACACAACAGTTGAATATTTTTATTTGATTAATGTCTAACATAATTTTCTGTTTCAAAACAATCTAATGAAATTGACAATTTCGAGTTCGAATTCTATTGTTTTATGCTTCCTTTTAAATTCGAATTTCTTCATCACATATTTTACAAACATAAAAGCGACATTGTAACGAAAAAAGATTCTTTCTGAGTGCAAAAAGTACGAGGCAAGTTAGTGTAACAATAAATAACGTCGTGCTCAAAATATCAACTGTCAGCCAGGATGAAACGGAAAAACTTGGATCTTAATGAAAAAATAAACGTTTTAAACTTTGCTAGGGATAATCCTAGTTATGGTTGTAGAAAGATTGGAGATCACTTTAATATTGGAAAGACATCAGCTGCTAATATCTTAAAGAACGAAAAAACATTGAGAAAGGAGTATGAAGTCTTTACAGGAAATAATAAGAAACTTCAACATGGTAAATACCATCAACCAAACTCTGTATATTTGGTACAAAAAATGTGCAAGTGCAAATGTTTTTCCCGATGGTCCTATGTTATGCAAGAAGAGGCAATGGAAATAAAGCAGCGATTGAATAAAGATGAATTTGAAGACTTCGGTGCATCGAGTGGAAAAATGGAACTTTCGTATGGATTGCGTGAGACCAGAGTTACGGGGGAAGCAGATGATGACCGACAATTCAACCGTGGATTGAGCACCTTCCTGAATTAACTAAGAATTATGAATTGAGGGACCAATTGAATATGGATGAACTGGAGCTGTTTTTTAAAGCTTTGACGGAAAAGGGACTGGTCGAGAAATCAAGAAGCTGCAACGGAGGAAAAAAAATCAAAACAACGTTTTATAACAGCCTTCTTTGTTACAGCTGATGGATCAAAGGTCGGAGAACCTGTTGTAATTTGGAAAAGTAAGTTACCAAGATGTTTCAAAAATGTATCAGACCGCTCTCGACCTATTGATGTACATTACTTTGCAAATAACAAAGCACGGATGGACTCTGACGTTATGGAGGTTGTTTTAATGAGACTTGATCGAAAAATGATGTTAGAAGACCGAAATGTAAATTTATTTCTTGATAACGCTCTATGTCATCCAGAAATAATTCAAAAAAAATTATCCAATATCAAGCTTGTGTTTCTACCGAAGAACACAACCTCTCGGTTGCAGCCACATCAGAACATTTAAGTCTAAATATCGCAAACTTCTGGTCAAGTACGTTGTCTCACGAGTTGACGAGGGAAAGATGGCATCTGATATCATTCATGATGTTGACATCTTGAAAGCAATAAATTGGTTGTAAATAGAATAGCATGGAAAAGTGTTTCAAAAGAATGTATACAACATTGTTTTCAAAAATGCGGGTTCAAAGGTACAAGTATTATTAAAAATTACTTGTTTATTCTATTTTCTGCTTTTTTTACTATATAAAACAAAAAATAACGCAAGAAATATAACCAACGTTCTTTATTCTTTTATTAAATCACACATAACGGAGTTGTGTGATTTGTTGGTTTACCCTTCCGTCGCCGCGGCGGCGGCGGTCGTCAGGACAGTTTTATTTCACTGGATTTGCTTTTGACGCTGATCGGGATACCATTTTTATCGTTTTCAGTCTTTTGAAA